>JBBMOL010000659.1:0-98731 GCA_037954665.1 Laguncularia racemosa
TGTGATCTTTTGCTAGCAAGATACGAAAATATCTTTCCTTTTTCAAGTAGATTTCGAGAAGTGAAGATACGTCTGCCTGGCACGCCCCACCACACGGCCGTGGGTTAAGCCGTGCCATCCTCTGTGCATATTCTTCAAGTCTTCAACCGTGCCCAGTGTGAACCACGGTTACACACACGGCAAGATTTCAAGCCGTGCCTTCGTCTGTGCATAATCTTCAAGTCTTCATCCGTGTCCAGTGTGTAGCACGGTTACACCCACGGCTAGATTTCAAGCCGTGTCTTCATCTGGTTGATGTTCCACACTTTCTTTTCCTTAGCACATCTATCTTCCACCACGGCTTCAAGCACGGTTTCTCCCACGGGTTCCACCACGGCCGTGCCTTAAGCCGTGTCTCTCTCTGTTGAAAGTCCTCATTTTCGCCTTCTTGTCCAGTGTGTAACACGGTTTGAACCTTGGCCGTGCCTCAAACCGTGCTTCCTCCGGTGGTGTAATTTCTTGTCTTGATCCAAGTTATAGATGACTTCTCTAAAATACTTGAATTGGCATCCTTGACTCCATTTAACCTGATTTATCACGATGATAGAATTAAAGTACCATTTCCTTATGATTTCTATAAAATCAATAATAATTTAACACAATTTATACTATAAAGATTGAGTATAAAATGGCTCTATCGGTCTTGGAGATTTTGTGTAGATTATAAGGCATTAAATGATGCTACAATTCTTGATAGATATCCAATTCTTGTGATTGATGTGTTATTGGATGAGTTGCATGGATCTTCTATTTTTTTCTATAATTGGTTTGTGTGCAGGCTACCATTAGATTAGGGTATCATCTAAGAACATCCCTAAGATAGCATTTTGCACACATCAAGGGCACTATAATTTCATGGTGATGCCGTTTAGGTTAACTAACGTTCCTATTAATTTTCTTGCAACTATAAATGACCTTTTCAGACCATATTGAAGGATTTTGGTTTTAGTTTTCTTTGATGACATCCTTATATATAGTGAAGATATGGAGCAACACTTAGGGCATTTGCACATTGTACTTGATGTATTGCATAAGAACCAATTTTTTGCTAATAAAAAGAAGTGTATTTTTAGGATGAGATCATTGGAATATTTAAGGCACATTATTTCAGCTGAAGGGGTAAGCATGGATCTAGCTAAGGTATGTAGTGTGTTAAATTGGCCAATTCTTACTACTATTAAAGGTCTTTGTGGTTTTCTAGGAGAAAGTTTATTAAAGATTATGGTAAAATTGCTCGACCCTTAAATTCCCTTTTAAAGAAGAATTTCTTTAAGTGAAATGAAGACGCTTTATTATCTTTTCATGCTTTGGTTAGTGCTCCTATTTTAGCAATGCCGGATTTCACTCAACCCTTTATCATTGAGTGTAACGCCTCAAGCTTAGGGTTGTTCTTATGTAAAATCAATGCCCCATTTCTCATTTTAGCAATGCTTTGTCATATAAAACTTTAGTTAAGTCAACTTATGAAAAGGAACTCATGGCATTGGTACTGGCTATTAACCATTGGCGATCGTATTTGCTTGGTAGACAATTTGTGGTGAGAACAGACCAAAAGAGTCTACACCATCTCTTAAATCAGTGGGTTACTACACCTAATCAGCAACATTGGTTAGCCAAGTTGTTGGGATACGAATTTGATGCTCAATACAAAAGTGAAGGTGAAAAATAGAGTGGTTGATGCACTTTCTCGAGAGTATGAGGAAGCTGCTTTAACAGGTATTTTAGGTCCTATATGGACTAATTTTGATTCTATTTGAAGAGTTGTCTTGTAAGATTCATTTTTTTTCTACTAAGATTCAACTGTTGAAAGATGGTAAGGATGCTGGCCATGGTTTTCAACTTCTCAATGATACATTATTTTATCATGACCAACTAGTTATATCGGCTAACTCTCATTGGGTGCCATTATTCTTGCATGAATTTCATTCTACTCCTTTGGGAGGTCATGTGGAGTATATCTAAACTTATAGGAGATTGGCTTCTAATTTGTATTAGGTTAGAATGAAGAGGGATGTGGCCAACTTTGTTGCTAATTGTGCAATTTGCCAAAGAAATAAGGCTTAACATCTTTCTCCTACCAGATTACTAAATCCTTTGCCTATTCTTAAGGTGGTGTGAGAGGGCATATCTATGAACTTCATCACTAGGTTGCCATGCTCTAAGGGGTATGATGTGATTCTAGTAGTTGTGGATCAGTTTTCAAAGTATGCCCACTTTATCTTATTGAAACATCCATATACAACTAAAATAATAGTTGAGGTATTCATGAAGGAAATTGTTTGTATACATGGTTGACCATGAACAATTGTGAGTGATTGAGATCCCTTGTTTGTTAGCGGATTTTGGAGAGAGTTCTTTACTCTACAAGGGACTCAACTTCATTTTAGCATTGCTTATCACTTGGAAACGGATGGTCAAATAGAAGTTTTAAATCATTGTTTGGAATGTTATCTATGATGTTTTACTTCTAAGAATCCAACTACTTGGTTTAATTGGCTTTCTTGGGTGGAATTCTCTTATAATACTTCATTCCATTCTTCAACAAGGATGACTCCCTTTGAGGTTGTTCATGGGCGATCCCCCATACCTTTACTTATATATTTGTCACTTGAAGTTCAACTTCCCACTTTACAAGATGCCTTTCACAAATTTAACGAGATGTTGATTTGTTTACACTTTAACTTAGAGAAAGCCCAAATTGTGTAATTGTGCTCTTGCCAACAAATGTAGAAGGGATGTGTCTTATAATGAAGGTGATTGGGCATTTCTTCGATTACAACCTACTATTACTTCAAAGTTGAAGTCTATCGGTGTTTCTAAACTTTCCCCATAGTATTATGGGCCTTTTTAAATTCTTAAGCGAGTGGGTGATTTGGCTTATCAATTAAAATTATCCCCTACTTGTTGGATTCATCTAGTATTCCATGTTTCTTTATTCAAGAAGTCCCATGGTTCATCTCCTATGGTGAATAAGTTATCTTTGAAAACTTCCATTAGAGGATGAGGATTTTACTTTGCAACCTTACAAGATATTGGGGAGGTGGTTCATTATGAGGGATGGCTTGGAAATACCACAATTGTTAGTCCACTGGAACGGATAATCGGCATCCCATGCTATATAGAAAGATGCATAAGATTTTCAGTTGCTCTATCCTACTTTTGTTCTTGGGGACAACTAGAATTCATCAACCATTATTAAGGGTATATAGGAGGAGGGTGAAGTAGTGTAGTAGAGTATGAGTTGTGGTGTGTGTTGTGTTGTGTGAGTTTTGTTGGTTATGTGTGTAGTGTTATGTAGTGTTGAGTGGTGTGTAGTTGTGTGGAGTGACATTTTTGTAAATAAAGGTGTAGTAAATAGGTAAAGGCCTTTTAATAAATAATAGAAGTGGTAGTTTTGTAAATATGACCATAAGGGGTGAATATAAATAGAAGAAAAGAGAGAAGAAGGGGGGATAGCCAAATCCATGAAAAGAAATACACCTAATAGAGAGCTTCTAAGATTGGAAGTGTGAGCTTTAGCTTGTTTTCTAGCTAGGAGAGTAACCCTTAAGGTCCGTGTTTTAGTTTTTGCTCATATCACAACATTCCATAGCTTCTTACACCAATTTTTGTCTACATTAATAAACACATGGTCACATCAAATAGTAATCACTTCCAATTCATAGTCTAAGTCTTTGGTTGATAACATGTTTCTCTCAAAATGACTTCTTGATACATTGCATTGCTCTTATGTTAAATGGGGTATAAGTGTAATCATTGCCTATACACACTAAACTTAGGCCAAAAAGTTCAACTTATACTACCAAGCATAAACTCAACACACAATATATCACAATTAAACTAAGTAACAAGTTACATTTGCCATTACTTTATTATTATCTTTGACCTCTCTTGGTTAGACAACATGTACCATAGGTTGAACCTTAAGCTCTTATGTCCTACATTTCCTTGATCAGTAATTGTATTATTTATTGGCCTCATCGTTACTACTTAAGCCTAGCCTAATTCACTTGTTGTGGAGCCTTATATTTACTAGCGATGTGAATAAATCCACCACAGTTGTAATAATGTTCACCCATAGGGTACTAGCATTGCTTAGCCATGAAGCCCATCTAGCCATCTCACACACCTAAAACATTTTCCCTACAACACTAGTCATTCATGAATCGTGTTTTTTACATTACATTTCTAACATACTACCACCATGCTTGGGGTTTCCTAATACCCCACTGGTTATTAGTATGACCTCTTCCTATTACCAACTTTGTATACTTATTGGAACCTCCTTTGTTTTTTTCTTTTATTAACCTCACTCATCAAACATTGGCTATTGTAAGCTTCCTCAATGAAGTAGGCCTTGCTCACTATATTAACACAATCGCATTGTTTGAGACCTTTTTAACTTATATTATCTAAGCATGCCTTAAGCCTTGAGGTAAGGAGTCTTTGTATTCGTAGCTTATTAGATATTACGAGAGTTATGGATGCTAAAATGTAATTATTATTTCAATCAAGAATTTTCTTTTCCCTTTTTTTTTCGGAGTATTTTAAAAGCAAAAATTCGAGGGACTCTCATCCTTTATTGGTTTTTGCCAAACAAGGGCATTCTTATGTGTGAAGACTGAAGAGGATGTTAGAGGTTCATGATTTAGCAAAAAAGTATTAGGTTTAAACTTTAACATGGATAATCGCATTTTTGGCTACATAATTGGTTGGAGGGTTCAAATTTAAAGCAGTTTTGGCAAAATGAGTGTAAACATCAACTTGTTTGTGACTTTATTGGGGATATTATCACCTAGAATAAAGATCTTCCATATAGTTATTTACTTGATTGAATGGTGAACATAAAAAGCAAGCTATTAATATTTCTACAATTTGGTATCCTATAATTATTTTATTTTTACGAATATGCTTTATACAATATGTTTTCTTCATTTTTTATTTTTTTTAAGTATTTTCATTGCGGTCCACTAATACTATATTAACCTCTTAAACTCTCATTCTCAACAATCAATTCAGTTAACTAGAACTCTTAAATATTTGTATCTTGACATTAGATTTGCATCGAGACCCGCCAATACTGCATCAACTTATTATGCTATAATTCTTGAGAGCTAATGTAATTAACCATACATAACTCTCAAATCTCTGAAAACAAAAATCTCCAAACATACCAAGAAAAAGGAAAAAAAAAAACGTACAATAGAATAAGTTAAACCTAATAGCTTCTAATGTTGGTGGAATCCAATTGTATATATGATAAGGTCGTATCATGTTTGTATTATTTAAAAGAGGATAAAATAGATGTAATACATCGTATATTCTTTTTGATAGGTAAGAAAAACCCTTATGGAAGCTTTCTCCTTAAGGGGATTTTCATAGCAAAAGCACTTGAAGGTAATTAAGGGAGGAAGCTCATCATAAGAGAAATTTTACTTGTTTTTGGCAACAAAGAATCCCCTTGATTTTTTCAATTTTTATGTCAAAACGCAATAATGATTTTACTTCTACTTATGAAGTTCTTTAGTTATGTTCACAATATTGGCTTTTCTCATAGCGGCTTAGATTCATTTGATTATGTCATGCATAAAATAGTTGTAGAGGGAAACTATTGGTAAATTTTAAAATTTGAATATTTGAACTTTATTTGGACCTTACCAACCCCACATCCACTCTTCCTACCCACAAAATTAGGAAAAAAAAAATTAAACTTCAAAGTCGTTACAAATTGCAACATTTTCTCACATGATGGACTTCAAAAGTGAGATTCAAAGAAGATTTCTATTTAGTTTTCTTGGTTGTTTTCTTATAGAATGTATGGGAATGGCTTTATATTATGTTAATAGACCTTTTCACGTTTAGGCCTATATGCCCAATTCAACTTGCTTAGGCCAAAGATTGAGCTTTAGAGATCAAATCTAAAGTCTTGAATATTAACTAAGCCTTTTACACAAGAAGAGTAACCAACAAAGGTTGGATTGAGTAAGAGCAAGTTACTCTGACCTACCTTGAAGTTAAATTGACCTAGAGTAGCCTAAATGACCACATGTGCCCTAAGATTCGAGCCCTCATAAGTTAGACAAACCTCATCAAATGTCTAGATAAGTAATGTAGAATAGTCACTCAATAGATAAGATAAGGAAGGATCTTAGATCCCATAAAGTCTATAGTAGATCTTGGGGAAATTAATCCACTTTCTTAAAATAGGTCAATCTCACCCCCTGTTTATAGGGGATGAGACTACATGGTTAAAGATGGGGAAAATACACATTTTTATGCGGATTATTCACCTTTATTTTCCAAATACCCTTATATCGACTTGGGTATTTGAGTGACTATGTTAGAGCATCCTCTAGTACCCCCACCCCAATAGCTTCCCTTTTCTCTTTTTGTAGGTGATCACAACCACTTATCAGAAAATTCAAAACAACATATACTAAACATTAAGATCCTATTTAGCTTTCTATAAGCAATAATAGTTTTTTTTTTGTCATTTTCTTTTCCAAATTTCAAGAGCTTTGCCAATAAAAACCCACCATAATTCACAATTAATATTTATATAATTTGGTATCTTATCATTATTTTATTTTTACGAATAAGTTTTACATAATACATTTTATTTTTTATTAACATGTAATTTATCTATATAATAATTTATATTATTTTTAAGTATTTGCATCGCAGTCCGTTAATATTATAATTCATATTATCTTGTTGGATGGGCTTCTTGGTGTTTAGCATAGTTTGTATCTTTTGTTTTTGTTATCACCATTAGTAGTTGTTTTCGTGTCCTCGTGTTGCTTCAGATATTGTTATATGCTTCTTTGTCTTGCTCCTTATATGTTGTTCGTTGTTCTTGTGTCTTGCTTTATAGGTGTGTTCATGATCTTTGTTATTGTGGTCAATGTCATGGAGAAAACTATGATTTCCAGTATGGAACTGATAGTATCCAAGGATGTTGTGGCCTAGATCTAGAAGAAAATAATAAACTTTGTTATGACTCTGAATACATCATGATTGGCAAGGTTACTTTAGAAAAAAAATCCTAAACAATGGGTGTAATGAATATTCTTAAGAGTGTATGGCAAGAATTTGGTGTTGTGAAAATATCTTCAATGGGATCTAACTTCTTTCTTTATGTGTTTGATAATTATGATATTGCTTTAAAAATTTTACATGAAGGCCTGTAGGCAATTATGAGACATTGCCTGGTGCTAAAGGAGTGGAGGAATGATGCTAAATTAGAGGACATAACTCTAGACTATATATATATATATATATATATATTATTCAAATACATGGACTACAATTGGATCACTTTATGCTAATAAATTGGGTGCTTAAGCAGGTTTGGTCCTAGGGGTGACTTAATTAAATTGCCGAATGGAATGAGGAAGAGTTTTTTACATTTGAAGGTAAGGATAAATAGCAATAAGCCTCTAACTCCTAGAGTATGGATTAATTGAAAGGATGGAAGTAAGTACTAGGTTAGTTTTAGAAATGAAAGGCTATCGGAGTTTTGCTTGTCATGTAGGCATTTAGGGCATATTAGTAACTCCTACACTTTTTAGATCAAATTAAAAGGAGAGTTTAGACCTCAAATGCAAGCTTATCCAATATGGGATTTTGTGGTGGAGACAAGAAATAAGATGGTTAAGGGGAATTGGAAATCAAAGGATGTTGAACTACTTGTTGCTGGGGATAAGGAAACCTTTTTACACCATCCTAAGCAAAAATTACCAAACACTTCTAACCTCTTTTCACCAAGCTCCGTTGCCAATTCACCTATGCAAACCAAGGTCAACACCACTGTACACAATGTCTATACAAATACAATAGCTATGAAATCTACAACCTCTAACCAACAATCTCCTGATAAGCAAACACATAATTATTCTACCCTTACATCAAGTTAGACTATCAACATAGCACCTTCACAAACCTTAGCCCATCATAACTTAGACTGTATGGACCAATAGCTTCACTTTTCAACTAATGCCTTCAACTTAACTTAACTAGTTTCGGTTGCTTTAGACCCATTTGCTTTAAAATTTAAAGGTAATGAACTTTAACAGACCCTAGATCTTTTGAACCGAACTAATACATCCATTCACACACCACCTCAACAATATGATAATGAAGAGGCTGTGTACTTTGTGGATTTGCCCCCAAAAGAGGGGGATATTGTAGTGGAAAATAGGGAGATGAAAGGGGATGGCCAAGGACACTAGAAGACAAAGGTCGAAGTTGCATTAGCAAGTTAGAATCAACTCATTTTGGTGAATGCTTTTAGTAGGCTTACAATTAGATGTCCCAGGGGGGAGGATTTTGCATTAGCTTGTAAAAGAGGTAAATTTGTTGAGGAAATGCGATACAATAAAAAAAAAAAGTAATTATTTAAAGGCTAAGAAGAAACCATCAAAGAATGGCAGTAATGGAAAATGTAGAGTGCATAAATGAAGAAGATGTATGGTTATTGAAGTGATTGTTGAATTGGTTGAGGTCCCAATAGGTGAATCCATTACAAGTAGTGGTGGCGGCTAACCTATAACAGTTGCACGAATGTCGTGATTTACCTCTCATGGAACTGCCAAAGTTGTGGGTCATCCTCAAAAGTTCTTAATCTTAAGGACCAAGTGAATAAGTACAATCCCAATTTATTTATTTTTTTAATGGAAACAAAAAATATGGAATAGAAGTTGTAAAGAATTTGTAACAGATTGCGGTATCTAGGCTCTTTTTATGTGCTACCAAGAGTTTTAAATGGGGGTTTGTTGTTGTGGTGGAATGTGGAATTGATGGTAGATATACTAGAGAGTAGTAGGTGGTTTATACATTTAAAGATATGCAAGGATGATAGCTCCTTGATTAGATATTTTACTTGGTGTTGTGCGCCTATTAAGTATTAGGAGAAGGTGAAGCTATGGGAGACCTTGATAGATATCTTGGCACTAGTAGAAGGTCTTTGGATGTGTTGTGATGATTTCAATGAGATCTTGGATGATAGTGAAAAAAGTAGAGGTAATAGACGGGATAGAAGATAGACTCTTTTATTTTAAAATTTTATCTTGCAAGCTTACTTACATGACTTAGGATTTGTTGGGCAACCATTTATGTGGTCAAACAATAGACATGATAGGGTGTTGGTTAAGGAGAGGATAAATAGGGCATTAGCCTCAATTCAATGGCTAGAGCACTTTCTCAAAGCACATGTATTTCATGAACCAACATTAAGTTTAGATCATGTTCCATTAATCATCTTTTCTAATTTTAATGGTATTAATGGGAAAAAAAAGACTAAGATTTGAAAACTTATGGAGAACATTCAAAGAGATAGGAAATTATGAAGGTTTGTTGGGATTTGGAAAGCTCTTATATTAATTTGACGAACATAATGGAAAATTTGAAATCATGCAGCATCAATTTGATAAAGTGAATCCAATTTGCATTCCCTAACAGTAAGAAGAAGATTGAGGAGTTGAAGTAGAAATTATCAATAATTCAAGCTCAACTAACACAAGAGAATTTAGAGGAGGAAGCAATCCAAGCTTAGATTGAGGAATTGTAGGGCAGAGAAGAAGTGTTTTGACACCAAAGATCTAAAGTAAATTAGTTGATGTATGGCGATAGGAATACCTCTTTTTTCCATCATACTACTTTAAATAGAAGACATAGAAATAAGATCTTTAAATTTAAAAAAGTGATGGAAATCTTGTTGAGTTAGAGGAGGAAATGGTACTATATTTGTGCAACATTATGCAAGGTTATTCAAATTTGGTGGTCATCATAATTTTAACAGAGTTTTAGCATAGGTTGATGAGGTGGTGTTAGTGGACATGAACTGGCAGTTGTGTGCACCGGTTTCTTTAAAGGAGGTAAAGGAGGCGATGTTCCAAATTGAAGCCTTAAAGGCACCTACTTTATATGGCTATTTGGGGATTTTCTATCGAGATTTTTAGAGTACCATCGGCCCCTTTGTAATAGTAGCAGTAAAAAATTTCTTCTCCATAGGTACGTTTCCCTGTTCCTTTATTCATACAAACTTAGTGATGACTTCTTAAGTCCAAAACCCACTCTAAGTAACCTAATTTAGGCCAATTAGTCTTTCTAACAATTTATATAAAATTGTGTCAAAGATCTTAGTTAATAGGCTAAAAATGTTTATAAATGATCTTGTTATTAAAAACTAAAGTGTTTTGTGTTAAGACATTTGATCTAAGATAACATAGTTATTGCACATGAAATGTTCCATTCTTAAAAAATAAGAAAAGGGGGAAGACATTGATGTGTACTATAAGGCTAGACATGAGTAAAGCCTAATGGGTGAAGTGGGATTTTCCTAAAAGCTATGATAATTAAAATGGGTTTTCATAGTAAGTGGATCATGTAGGTGATGGAGTGTGTGACTGGTGTAAGTTTCAATGTTAATGTGGATGGCAAGATAGTTAGGATTGTGAAACTAATGAGGGGGATCTGATAGGGGGACCCACTATCGCCTTATTTGTTTATCTTGATGGTGGATGTTTTAGTTGAGGAGCTACAAAGAGTTGCTAGACAAGAACAAATTAAAGGAATTACCATTAAGCCAAGTTGTTATACTTTAACTGATTAATCTTTTGCAAATGACTCTTTATTTTTTATGGAGGTAGAAGCTGATAATATTCGATCTTTAAAACATATTTTGCTTGACTATTGTGAAGCTTCAGGTCAATAGATCAATTTTAGCAAATTTGCAATGTTTTATAGTAGGAATGCATTAGAATAGTGTGTATAGGAAGTGGGTAGAATACTACAAATCCCAAGCACTAAAGATCCAAGAAAGTATCTAGGCATGCCTATGATATGGGAGAGATCTAAAAATGAAGCCCTATAGTTCATCAAAGAGAAAATAATTAGGAAACTTCAAGCATAGAAATGGTATTTGTTGAATGAAGTTGGTAGGGAAGTATTAATCAATGCAGTGGCATGTGTGATCTTAACCTATTCCATGAGTTTGTTCAAGTACCCTCTGAAGTGGTGTGATTAAGTGGATTCAATATTATCAAATTTCTGGTGGGCTCAAAAAGAGGATGAGAGGAAAATTCATTGGGTTAGTTGGGATAAATTAGCTAGCAATAAGAAATCAAGAGGCATGGGATTTAAAGACCTACATAATCTTAATTTGAGTCTTCTAATGAAATAGCTTGGCATTTGCATTAGAATCAAAACACTTTATGAGCTAGAGTGATGAAAGGAATTTATTTCCCAAACAATGAGTTTAGATTTGCTAAAAAGAGAGGAAAGGCATCTTGGGCCTAGAGTAGCCTTTTAAAGGGAAGGAACATACTTTTTAATGAGGCTATTTGGCAAATCAAAGACGGATCCAGGGTTTTTGTTAGGAGGGATAAATGGATTCCAATAACCCTAACACATTGCATATGAAATGGGGACAAAATTGACCCAACAAAGAAGGTGTGCACCTTAATTGATAATGAGTTATAGGATTATAATCTTTGTAACATTATGAATGTGCTAGATGATGATAAGAAAAGAGCAATCAGAGCCATACTATTATTTCTAGTAGGGGTGAAGACATACTTGTATGGCCATTTAACTATCTAGGAGAAGCAATAGTGAACACCATCTATTACTTTTTGCAATATATAAAATAATCAAAGCATCAAAGTAAACCTTTATCTTCCTTTTTGCTAGGTGCTAAAGAATGGATAGGTATTAAGCATGCTAATACCTTACCCAGGATCTAGCATTTCTTCTAGAGGGCTCTAGTTAGAGCACTCACATCTATGGGTAATTTATTTCACTAAAAGGTAGTTGATAAGCTAGGATGTCCCATCTGTGAAGAGGTTGAATTGGTAGAACATGTATTGTTATGCTGTGATTGGAGTGCATGTGTTTGGTTTAGAACATTAGGAGTACAAATCCAAAAGGAAAAGTTAGCATCTTTAGGAGATTAGTGAAGATATGTTGTGGGGGAATTGAATGTGAAACAACGTTAGTATAAGGATTTCGAGGCAAGAGTTTTAGATGTAGCATGGTATGTATGGATAGAGAGATGTGAAGTTATATATAGGAACCCAAACCCTCACTTTGTAGTGACATGATTACGTAGACTTTGGTTTGACCTTGTGATGACTAATTAAGCAGTAGTGGCTGGAAATAAGGAGGTTGAGGTAGCAAGAAGTGATGAGCAAGAGGGGCAAACTTGGGGCGAGAGTTCGATTAGGGTAGATACTATTTCTATTTTTGATGGGGTGGGGATAGAAGATTTAGTGATGGCTTTTGCAATCAAAATAGTTAAGATGAGGGATTAACTAGGAAGAAGACTGGTTCGAGGGAAGAGGAAAGGTGGGGTATATGTAGAGCTCATAACGACGGTAGAGTAGTAAGGGGGAAGGCAATAGTTGGGAACAGTGTAGTTGATTCAATAGAAATAACTAGGCTACACATAGGAAGAATAGTGAAGGATGGTGTTAAAGTGTTTTTTGATGGGTCTTGGAAGGGTGTGCGTGAAAAGGCTGGGTTAGCTGTGGTTGTAATTGATGAGAGGGGCAACTTGGTGATGGGCCAGTTAGAATCTATTCTTTCATTAAGTTTAGAAACATCATAGCGTCAAGCCTTAATTCTAGCCATTAAAATGGTTAGAGATGAGGGTTAGACAAATGTTTAGTTATTTATAGACTATTTGAATTTGTATCATGCAGTCATGAATAGACATCCTACGCTGCACTGGAGTACAACCCCTTTCCTTGATGAAGCTCATCTTTTGCTGAATTACTTAGAAAATGTGTCTTTTGTTTTTCATTTAATTAATAGAAATGCTAATCAATTAGCAAATTACGTAGCCACTAATGTTAAAGGGGAATGTATCCTTGTGATTGGTGGTTAAACACCCTATTCCCTCTTTTAAGGCTACTTTTTGTTTCTTGTTTTCAGTTAGTTTTGATTCGTACTCCTTGTGATTATAATTGATTTTAATGGATTACTTTATTATTGGCCAAAAAAATCTAAAGAAATATAGACGTGATAAATCAATTTTGTAAATGCGAGTGGAATGTGTACCCTCAAAAATTAAAAAGAAAAAAAATTGTTAATTAATTATCAACAAGCTAACTAAATAAATATAAAGTAATTTGTTAAAAAATATTTAAATTTGTATTAGTATTTAACACTCATCAAAAGTAATGGGATCATAGAGTGGTATACGAAAGTTTTCTTTACTTTATATAACATTGAGAAAAATGTTAGTTAGATAAAATTAAAAACATAATAACAACACTTAAGATCCCCTTCAAAATTATTTGGGTGATGCACACCACAATGTATATGCTAAAATCAAAAGGTTAATTAATTAATCACTAAGTCAATTAACCAAAAAATATGAATTTTTTTTAAGAGAGAAAAAAAAACCCTTAACTTTGTACTAGCATTTAATGTTACACCTCATAGGGTACCCTAATTGTGACAACTTGTCACAGTTACCTAACCTCAAATAGGTCACTGCGAAGCATCTCAATCACCACATCGAATCGACTTGTCAATTTTCAAATAAAAAAATCGAATGACTCTAGTATTCCTCTATCTAAATCAAACTATTTGATATTCAACATAACATATAAAACTTGTTTTCCAAAAGTAGACCTCATCTATATCCCATTACATCACAAGGTGAAATTTTGCTAATTCGGATTAAAATATTTATAATAAATAGTCATCCAATCTTCTAACTTAATTTACATGAGAAAACTATTCTAGTTCACAAATCCTTACTCCTCATTTCAATAGTTTCATGTTGAGATT
The DNA here is from genome assembly GCA_037954665.1 of Laguncularia racemosa. Lineage (NCBI taxonomy): Eukaryota > Viridiplantae > Streptophyta > Magnoliopsida > Myrtales > Combretaceae > Laguncularia > Laguncularia racemosa. The sequence continues at coordinate 13,837 of JBBMOL010000659.1, forward strand.
TACTTACTTTGATAATGTGTTTATCCAGTAGGTTCTCATAGTCACAACTTGCATCATAAATTCTATAAGGGGTAAGCAATTATTGCTCGGTGGGATAAGAGTGCAATACTCTCAATATTGCACATGTGCAACCAAATTAAGCAAATTTTCAATCATATGCCATGCATGATCATCCATATGTAATGCAACATCACATATGGCCCTTCGGTAGCTAACGTGAAGTCTAGAGTTTAATGCCCCCCTTGGCCTTAGGTTAGAGATTCTCATTGCCATAAGTGTCTAGGTATCTTAGTTCACTTATTTTCCATCTTATCTCTTTGTTACTAATTATCTTATAACTTAAAAGTTTTAAGCTCCAATTGTCAATCATCACACCGAACACACTCTCTCAAGGACATGCAAGACTCTCCTACTTAGTTTCGTTAAAGACACAACAATCCCCCTTAGTCACATAGTTTGTCGATGTCAAAGCAATAATCCCTATGCGATTACTTCTTGTGTGTCTTGTAACAGTGATGACATTCAATTACAGTACAATGTATCATGTAATGCTTGTCGAATTTTATTCAAGTCATAATAATTATTTTATTCTTTCAGGGTAATCAAACAATGTATAATCATATACCAACAAAAAAATACAGAATACTGCAGATATTTACAATCACATAATTGCACCATCAAAAGCACATTGCAAAAATTCAAATTTAGTTAATACAGATAAATTGTGTAGTAATGTTATTAATAAAATAAAACATTTTTTTTCTACATCATTTTTATTAACATACACACACATATATATGAATACATATACTTGCTCCTCTCACCCTTCCCCCACATAACACATACAACACGACACCAACACGCCTAGTAACATGGCACCAACACACACAACGCCTGCATGCCCAGCACACACCACATATGAGCACTATCACTCAAGACATATGACACATAACATACATAAGCTCGCATAGACACAAGCGTCCACAACACACATGGCACACAATCTCACACAGACACACACATCACACGACACACACCAACATACATAGATCAACACTACACACATAGGCACACATGCACATGATCACACACTGTGGACGCCACTTGACACACCATACATGACACATATAGACCACATAGCACACATACATTCGAGCATACCATATACGACACACACAGATGCACACAACACATAACCTACACAAACATACTCAGATATACACGGATGCATATAGAACATGCACATTACACAATACCATACGCCACATGCTACAAAGCACACAATAGAGTATGTGATGGACACAACGCCATGCTTGCATAAGCACAACACAACATAACTCATGCCCATGATAGCACACATGCACGGACCTGGACAGCACATCCCACACATGATCACACACACGCATGCATAAACCACATGACACACTGTAGAACACAAACTCACGCTGCAACATACAACACTGGCTATGCAGTGCAACACACATTTGATCACACACATGTACACACAATGCCCAACACACACAGGAACATGACCTCACACACGCCACACACCGACATGCACTGGCTCCACACCACATGGCCAACATAAAGCATGTGCACTACACCACACTACATGGCCAACACGGACTAATCCACACCCACCTAAAACATGCACACTGCACCACACCACACAACTAACACAAAGCAATCCCCCTCCTCATCAAATACACACTTGGGCGCACGCACATGGAACAAGCAAACAGATTACACACACACACACTCCTCGTATGCATCGCCATCACCCCAACACATCCCATATACCGAACCTCACCAAATCCTATTAAAGCATAGAGCTCGACCACGACATTATCAAGAGCAATTTGCAATAACAAATATATATGCACATGTATACAGTTATATTACATACTACATTACAAACAAAGTAATATATCATGGAGTTTCTATTTACGTGGGTCTTATTTTCTTTATGGAGTGAAGTAGTCCTTGAGTACGAGTGAAGAGTCAAATTCTTTTCTTAAAATATAAGAAAATAACACTGTTATTTACTATTAATGTTAATATCATCTTATCTTTTATATTTTTAGCTATTTTCACTATTTTTTAAACTTAAAAACTTATTTTTTATACTTTGAAATTATATTTAAAATTTTAAATTGAAATTTTTTCATACAAGTGTAATATAGTTTTGTAGAGTTCATCTCAAGAATTGCGTTAGTGGCCCCAAATTGTAATATGAATGTTGTACATGAATTTTATAGTAAATTTTCTTCTTTTTTTCCTTTGTTTTTTTTTCTTGCTCGTGTTTTCCTCTCGCTCGAAGTTCGGCGGATGAAATTCAGACGAAGAAATTGAGGAAATGGATTTGGAGGTCGGTTACGGAGGTGGGTTTATATATAAAAGATAATTTCTAGATTTTTGAGATTTGTTCATGGCACGTGATAATTTAGTTAGGAGTAGTAATTATAATTTTTGATATAAAGTTATTAAATTATTTCGATTATAAATATTCATTCAGAATTTTTATTTAACTATCATAAACTTATAGTTTTAATTTATCGCTTTTTAAACTGTTATTTCTTTTAATTTAAAGTTATAAGATTTTAAAAATAATTTACGGACTAATTCGATATTAAATTTTGTAATTAAAATCCAGGATTTTACATTTAATACTTATTAAGGATGGTAATAAGTGAGACTCGAGCGTGCAGTTTTCTTTTACTGGGAGGAAAAGAAGGTTAATTATTTATTATTAGGGTTGAGGATAATATTAGTTAGATAAAATAAAAAGGGAAATAAGTTTTAACATACAAAGCTCTTGCTACAGCATAAGATAAATAAAAATATTAATCCATGCCGTTTTTTAAATTCGAATTATATACTTGTTGGTCTAATTGTATATGATAATATCGCGTCATGTTCATATTATTTGAAAAAAGGTTTCCTAAATATAGGATACGTTGCATATATTGCTAGGTAATAGATAAGGACAAATAAAATTTAAACATGCTCTGCAATTTTAGTTCCTAATCAATCTTTGTTTCATATTCCCATTCTCAACATCATAATTTCTTACGGTGTGCTTTGTTACTCCCAAGAGTAACTTGCATGGCTGAAAAGGTATGATCATGATATGTAGCCAATAGTGTCCTATAATCGCGGAGTGTCGTATGCTGCATGCCGCTTAATCCAACCTCTTCAATGGCGATGAATTGAAAACTTAATGACTGATCCACCGAAGAAAACGAGGAGAAAAAGAAGACAAAGACTCTATACTTCCCCCACAAACTTTCAAACAACCTAGAACAAAAATTTGACTCCCCGGGGACATCTCCTAGTGGTACGCCCAACTATTCCTTACAGACAAGACGTGTCGCCAGCATAGCATGCAACGCAACAAAACTTTCCCATGTACTGCCACGTTTCTTCTTCTAATGCCGTATGTCGAGACTTCATCTTCTTAAAAGCGCTCTTTCTGCTTTTTCTCAGTTCTATCCAAACACAGGAGTCATTTTTTCTCACAAATCCATTACACAAACATAACTGAAATGTACGGTTGGACTGTCTTTTTTCTCCTTCATTAATTATATACTTAAAAGAGAGAGACCATAGTATTATTAATATGGGTAAGTGCAATATTACGAGGTTTTTCTTAGTATTTGCTTTAATGGTGCTTGCTTTGGAGAGATGTCGTTGTTGGGACGGGAGTAGCGCATCAAGAGATAATCAGAGGGCCGTCGGAGATGCAGAAGATAGCGAGTCATGGGCGATTAGGGCTCGTCAGAAATTCACCGAGTAATAGTTTCTCTTCATGGTTTTTCTTCACATAGATTGTCGTCATCTTGCCCAGTCATTGCATTTACATTGCATGTTCCTGTACGAGTGTGGAAAATTTACGACCTGTAACGTTTACATCATGTTATGTGATCTGGTTCTACACATGGTAATGATTTTTAAGAATCCGCGTGGTTTTTGTGAAATGATCATCCTCTCGAACAGGCTCGATTCGCCTTTTGGCAGAAAGATAAAATTTATCCGTTTGGCTAAACAGGAAAGAAATGATCAATTCCGCCGAAATGATGGGACAGAAGTTTTTCGTTCCGTCCTCTAATCTACGTGGAATCCTAGAAATTTTTGGATTACTTTATGTTTTTGACCTTTGGTCTTCGTTATGATATCATTCTCAAATCATGAAGAGATATAGAAGAAATTCTAGGAAAATGATCTTTATTTCATAACACCGTGATTATGAGACAAAACTATTGTATGGCATCAAACCAAAATGGGAGTACTGGTAGTGTTGTAATGAAAATATGGAAATATGGGCAAATAGGAGGAGGGGAAAGTTGGGGGACGGGACTGCAACACTGGGAGATCAGACTAAGCATTTTTCAAGCCCAAGTTAAAATTGCACAAAAATTTTCCATTTTTAAATTGCGCATCATATGTAGAAAAAATAAATAAATTATAGTGCATATTATACAGATAAAAAGGTTTCCCTACTCACCAATTACTCAAGTTTTGGTTAAGTTGCTCGAGTTTCATGATTGGTTATATATTAGTTAAATTTAGATATTAATATTCTTGACCGAGTCAAACCTAAACTCATTCAATGACGCTTTGACTTAATCGAACTAGATTTCAAAACTTAAAAGTGTTACTCATAACTTTTGGATGGAATAAAGAAATAATTTGGTGGTGATAGAGATGGATGGAATCGAAGGGTTCATGCTTTTCGGGAAGCAATGTTACTCATGCTCGAAAAAAGAAAAATGATTGTGGCATATTTAAACGAGCTATATACTAGTAATAAAATGAAATGAGAGTGGTATCCCCAACTTATTTGTTGATGCCACAGTGCTTTATATGTGTCGGATAGGAGTGCCTTATATGTGTTGGATAGGGGTACCTGTTAGGCTGTTGCGTCCATTAGTTTTTGGAGTGTTTAAATAATCAATATTATCCCTTCTTTTCCCTTTGGACGAAACAATAAGAAGGAACTATTAGGTTTGTTACAATTTTATTAGGAAAAAATGCACTAAAACGATCTAAGTTTACCCACCTTTTGGTTTTGGAATTAAATATAGTGCTCCATAAGCACAAAATATGGAAACTATGATCTCTTAAAATGAAGTAATATATATTTGCACTTGGAATTTGTTATATCATTTAGAAAGTCAGAAAGACAAATGATAGTTGCTTTAACACTGTTTCGCTCAATAATAGGAGAATTGGACTTTACTGAATATCAAACTAGAGTTTGAGTAGTATACACAAGCTAGCTTGGCTCATTTACATCTTCAGATTTCTCAATGTAAGAATGGATTTAGATCAGAATGGTGCTATCCTCTTGTCTATTTCTTTAATTGTTCAAAATCCATTTGTGAATATCCGATCAAGGTATTTTAGGATGTTTTATGCTACAATACCATATTAACCACTTTTTTTTTATATCACGCTCCATCGCACCTCTAAAAAGAACTTCACTCTTGACAATCAGACGCATGTCTCTTAGTTTAATAGAGAATATGCAGGAGATTTTAGAGGGTGTGGCGAAGGTTTTTCATTTTTTCTTGTAGCTATCATCAAATTCTTGATGTCGAAACTAATAGTGGCCTGGAGGGGTGCTCTCATGCTATGCTAACTTCTTCACCTTTTTGCTATAATGTGTAATCAGAGGACTGGGAATCCAACAAGAAAAAGCTCAAGAGGTGGCTCAAAATGTGATGGATAAAACTGGAGATGCTGCTTCAAGAGCCACAAATACAATGAATTCTGCTGCAAATGGTTATTTATCATCCTTGCTATTCTTATGTTACTCAGCTTATCTTCACTAAAGGAACTAGTAGTTCCTATACATTTTGGCTCGATTGTTTTACAATTCAAAAAGCAAAGACCAACATTAGTGATGTATCAAACATCTCACTTAAAGCATGTTATTAACATTATAATGATTTGTCTCTTGAATTCCATAAGAGGGAGATCATGCAGTGGCTCTTTTTTTATTACTCTTTGTAATGTTTCTCTCCTTTCTTCCTACAGAAGCCTCTAGGTATGCTTCAGAGAAAGCAGGCGAGGCAGCCAATTTGGCCTATGAAAAAGCGGGTGATTTAGGAAGCTTTGGCTCCCAACTTGATAAGACTCTGAAAATGGCTACCGATAAGGCTGAAGATGTCAAAGAAAGAATGGCTGGCAACATGGCACATGGAAAGGAAAAAGTGACTGGCACCATGGCATATGGAAAGGGAAAAGCAACTGACGCTTATAGTGCAGCTAAGGACGGATTGAATATGGTAACAGATAGGGCCACTGATTTCAAAGGGGCAGTAGATGATGGAATGAAATATGAAAAAGATGGAGCCACTTATATTCGCGATACTGCTAGCAATACAATGAATGACGCTACAAATATGGCTTCAGATGTTGCGGATGATGCTAAAGACAAAATGGGCGGAGCAGTGGGTTCTGCAAGAGAGAAGACTTCTGATATATACGATCAAGGCAAGGAGAAGACGAACCAGGCAACAGGCATGGCTTCGGATAAAATCAATGATGGCAGAGATGTCATGGGCGGAACGATGGAATATGCAACAGAGAAAGCAACAGGGGCTTATGATTTTGCAAAGGATAAATGGAATGAGGCTTCAGAGGGGACTAGCAAAGCCAAAGGGCCCGTGAAAGGAGGAGTAGGATATGGAAAAAAGAAGGCAGCCGACACATATGATATGGCAAAGAGTAAAGCTAATGATGTGAGGGAGAAAGCATCTGAGGCAGTAGGGTATAAAGAGGACGATGCGATGAATGCATATGATGAAGTTATCAAGAAAGTTGGAGAGTCTTACAACTCAGCCAAGAACTCAATGTCTAAATCTAATTATGAAGCCACTAAAGAAATGGCTTCAGATGCAGCAGGAAACCTTGGACAAAGATGAGGAAGGAAACTTCAGAACCGTGAAGCATTTAACAGATAATCTGTGAGTCATATGTCATTAGACTATCCTAGCAGCTATAATGGTTTAATTTGCTTCCTTTTACAAACTTTTCACAATCCTACATTTGATAAACTTTTAAGATGTTGGGAGTTGTTGGTAGATCTATCTAATAATAGATGCCTAGTTTTCAATGCACTCCTTTTTCCCTGTAACTGCAGTTACTTAGGAAGTCCTTGTATGCTTCAATACCTTCTAGGTTTGAGCATAATATATAGAGATCCCACTTAAAGATGGGTGGCTTTTCAGCTTGGAGTGAAATGTCAAATCTCGACTGATGTCCAAGCAACAAAAATATCTCAATTCATGTTCAAGTGCATTGCGTTGATGGTTTTTTTGTTTCCTTGCATTGATTGGACTTAAGATATTTCAAACTAAACATAAATACTAGAACATATGTTGCAATGAGATGAGAAAAGATGGTTCTTGTTTTTGCAATTAGCTACTTATTCATTAAATTGTGCATATGATCATTTTTTTTTTGTACGTATTCCTTGCACCATCGTTACATTTTGGGGAATCCATGCTGTATAGGTTCATAGGATCTATTTGTTTTTCTTATGAAAAAAAAAAAGAAGAAGGTTGGATGGAACAGAGAATACCTATTTATAACAACTTGTTCCAATAACTTCATGACACATGCCCATTTTCCTCGACCCCTTGTAAGAAAGTCTTATGGAGGGTACTGCTAGAGAATAACTTAACTTTTAAACCAATGGCTTACTTGATTTTGCCCTCTCGAAGCTTTGTCTATCTATCTTTAGACACGAGTGCATTCGAGACTGGTATTGTTAATCGGCGGAATGGAATAAAGTAAAAATACAACGGTAATTATTAAAGAATATAATAGAATATTTTGTTTAGTTTTACTTAAAATAATAAATGAGAAATTTATCTAAAAATGCCGTACCTTAGTCTCAATACTCGATGGTTGGTTAGGGTTTCATGGGTGAATTTTAGAGATATATAAGAAGAGACTATTAAATAATTATTCTTTTAATCTTTAAAAAAATTGTGATTTCGTGTTTGATAATAATAAGAATTATATAAAATAGTTATTCGGTAAGCCAAGCCAAATTCTTTACAAAGCAAGAGCAACTATTTTAATCCAACACTGTAAAATTAAATCTAACTTAAAGGGCGTCGGGGCCAAGCTAATATAAATTATGTGTAAAGAAAGTGGGGGATTTGTTAGAGAGAACCTCCAAGACCTCTCTAACTCTCCAAATGGGAATTACACCTTTAAATTTTCATAAAATTCAAGCTTGTTTTCTCTTTCAATCAACCAGAGATTCTATACAAGCTTAGGACTCAAGAGCTTCTAAAGATAAAAGATATTTATATAAGAATGTCTATAACAACTTCTAAATGTAAATCATATTCCATTAAAAAAAATCAATAACAGAAAATGGTGATGAGAACTCAAGAGCTCATCATGAGATCCCGCTATTAAAATTCTCTAGTAAAATATTAATATGATTTAACAAGGGAAATACCAACGTAAATTGCTGACTTGACAACTAAAATATATATATATATACTAACTAGAGCAACTATGTCTGTTGGACTCCTAAAGCAACGGAAGCTTTCCTAAAACCAAAGGAGCCACATCGTGATTCATAACACAAACATATATTTGAGTCATTTGAGTCTGATGTAAATAGCTTCTCCACTTGAGCTCACATCAAATTCTCCCAAATTCACAAGCCTACCAAGCTTTTAAACTCAAACTCAAGATCGGTTAAGTTCAAATTAGGTTTTTATATATGTATATATACATGCATACATATTTGAGCTAGAAAACTTGGTCGTATCGTTTTCCGGTTTAGCATTGAGTTTAAACCATTGAATCTCGAGTTTTGAAACAAGTTACGCGAGTTCAAATCTAGTCGAGCCCCAGTGTCATAAATTAAATTTGAGCTGATAATGCACTTCAACTGCATCCCTCGTTCCGCTCTCTCCTTTGCAACATAGAAAAGGTTGTCCTCCAAATTTCAACCGTACCTGGAATCGGCCTACGAAAAGGAAACCTGAGTGATCTAGGTCAATCATACACCTATGTCTGTCTGGTTGATATGAACAGAGAGCATGGGGAACAAAATTCGAATAGACTTTTACGTCATAAGTCTAGGGCTCCATGAAAGCATTAGAATGCTGTTCATATCATGTGCTATAGCCTAGCTAGTTAATAGCTATGGATCACAATTGAGAGTTAAAAAGATAGAATGAATTGAATTCTTACATCCAGCTTGAGTCCAAAAAAAAAAAAAAAGGAGAGAGATTAATGCACATGAATGGCAAGCTATTCATGGGACCATCAGTCTGAAAATGTGCCAGGATTAGTCTCTCTTAGGACCCCAGATGCAAAGAAGACAAAACCACAGAAATCTGTCAACACTACTACAAGCAATCGCACCAACGTTATCCAAAAAGTTCCATTAAAAGTGATAACAAACTGGCAAAGGTTTGTTCTGATCATCAATGTTATAAAGTTTTAGTAATTAAATAGAGAGTCAGAAACCAAACTATATGTTCTGTACTGGAAAGTTTCCATTAATGCATTAAACACATGTAGATGAACCATCATCTTCCTTTATATGTTTATTACAGGCAACAACCAAAAGGTAAATGTTGTCTTTGTATCACTCGCCTAATGTTCTCAGAGAAAAGAGACCGAGCAGTTTAAGCTAGTAGAGCGAGACACCGTTACAAGACAGTGAAAATTGTAGCCCTTGCAGTAATGAAAGTTTCTGAGATAGTGAGAATTTTCAAATCAAGTAAAACTCGGCTTGAAGAGACACACTCTCTCTCTTTCCTCTCAATTTTAACATGAAATTTGACCATTAAAAATAGACCTAAAAAGGGGTAAAGAAAACTCCCATCATTACGTTTGCTTCTTCTTCATAGCCTGTTTATTGTTGTGCATCCAGACTTTGAAAACTTGCTTCTTCACGCCCACCTCAGCACAAAACTGGAGCACTTCGTGTTCGTCTTGCTTCTGAATCTTCCACTCTAATTTCTCAGCAAACCCCATCATCTTGTCCTTCTGTTCCTGTGTAAATTTAGTCCTAAACCTTTTCTTCTGCGCAGACGGCATGACTGCATCATCGTATTGAAACATATTGAGATCTTCACTCGAAGACTCGGCAGCCCCACCACCAAATGCCATCATCATCGGCTGATGTGGAGGCCTGGAAGGGCTGTGCGATGGACCATAAGTGAATCTCTGATGGTGCAAATTTATAGGATTTGCATGTGGCATAATCTGGTGATGCTGGGCCGGAGATACGATAACTCTTTGGCTATTAATCTTACTGGCGCAATTGTAATGAGGATTCCCATAATTTTGATTCTCTCCATCAATCTCTTTCCTATGGAAATTGCGATGGCAACCGCAAGCTGCACATTTCAAGAATTCCGAACTGCCTTCTTCTCCACAAGGCATGAATTCTCCACACCCATCCACAACATGGCAACCCTTCGCTGCGGCATGGTTCTTCATACATTCTCTATAACGGACAGCTGAAGAAGAAACTATCATCGAGGATCTCGACTGCGGCTCAGGTAGTTTGGTCGGAGGAACCGATGTTATCGGTATGGTGCTGGGGCCAGCTGTGGCAATCGGAGCTGGAGATAGAGGTTCTGATGGATCAGAACCGGAGTCATGATCCCCTTTTGGTCTCTGTGTATGTTGATGCGGCGGATTAGATACATGGTGATGTGTTTGATGATAGGGATGATGGTGATCTGGGGTTTGTGGGGAGTTCAAGTTATTTATATGATCTCTTCTCTCACCCACCACACCACAAGGAGATATGACTTTAGAGGGAAGTCCAGGATTAATATCCTTTTCCTGGTCTTGATTTCTCACAAGCTCCATTTGATCAAATCTCTTGACTTAAAACTAAACCCTTTTTAGACTCCTAATATTTTATGATAAACTAAACTTAATCCTAGTATGAAGTGAGAACATGAACCCTAATTTTGTTGTTACATCAAATCGTTGAAAAAAAGAAAGAAAAATAAGATAAGATAAGATAGATCAAAGGTATATAAGAATGACAAAAAGGAAAATTCCTTTGCTAACGAAAGATTATTCCTAGCTATCTTATTCTGATATTGACTTTTGGTTAGACAAAACCCACTAATATGCATAGTAATACATCTCCTTTGATAATGACAATATTTTGGAAAAACGGAAGAAAGTGATTGAACAGCGAAGAAACTGGTGAAAATTAAGAAGCAACCCGGAAGAAAACAATTTTGAACATGAAAAGAAGAGAAGAAGAAAATAAAAGCATCAGAAAAAGGAAAAAACGAAAGTAATAAATAAATATCTAGAAGCTTTGAATAGGAGACAATATGCAAATAGAAACACGGGGCCCTACTGTGGAATAGAACCAATCTGACTTACCTCCATGAATTAAATCTTGGAGTAGTGGTTTTTGAGTCACAAAGAAAGACAGTAGCAACCAAAACCCATGAAAGAAGCGACAATGGAAGACAACAATAACAATAACAATAACAACAACAACCCATGTAAGCTGAGTCAAGTAATTTGTTTAGGTTTTCAGTACATGTTAGACAATAATACAAGGGTTTTGAGAGTATTTCATGGCTGTTTGAGAGGGGGAGAGAGAGAAAGAAAAAGAGGGCTGTGTTTCTTGGGGGAGACTAATGGAACTGTGCAAGTACTTCACCAAAACAACCGACAAGGTCATGTTCGTTCTCTTACACAGCCTGCAAACTGGTCCAGTTACTAATAATTGCCTTGCCTTACCCTTAACCTGCTATTTCTTGGACTGTGATGTATCCCGTGCGCCACACACTGCAACCCTAGATTTACCCAAATCCCAGATTAGTTGATGATCAATACATAACGTCTGCCTCCTGTAAGAGAGAGAGAGAGAGAGAGAGAGGGACAAGGGTTTTGTTGTTTCTCTTATTGGGTGTTATTGTCTGTTAGATCAAAGTGTTGTGCTAACGTGCTAAACATGGTTGAAATGAGAGAATAGATGTTACAGTACAATGTTTTAAGCTTATTTAGGGTTGTGATTATACTAATAAGTAATATAATTAAAGGGGTCGGTGGTGATATGGTTTATTACAATTAACCTTTTTTCTATTTTTAACTTTTCCATTTTGATTACTAATCCCGTTAATGATTCTGCAAAACATTAATCTATAAACTTTTTAAAAAGAAAATAAAGAAAATTTTTCCTCCTTGCAAAACTTCACAAAGAAGATGGATTTCGATTTCTAACTTTTTTTATATATTTTTAAAATTTTATTTTTTTTAAGATATTGTTACCTATATTTAATAATTAATATTATAATAAAAAATATCACAATAATGATAATATATGATATTTTTAAAATTAAAATAATTTAAAAATAAATAAATTTAAATGATCTATTTCTTAAAGGGCAAGAACTTTTTTTTTTTTAATTAAAAATAAGTAATTAGAAACCCACGAAAACATCTTCCTTAATACTAACAGTAATTTTTTTTAATTTTCTTTTCAATTATTAATAAGCATGTAGAAACCTAAGAAATCATCTTCCTTAATACTAATATTATGTGAGTGCTCTTTTTGGCTTTTGCTTGTGGGGGTATTCTAAAGTGAAAGGATGCTGGTCCACAGCACATAAATTGTCCTGTTAGCGTGTGTCAGATGCTCTCTCTCCTCGCCCTTTTCTCTCTTTCTCTACTCGAGGCTGGATATGCGCCTGCTGCAGTCTCGGCAAGTCTACTGCTGGCTGCGACTTGCGAGTTGGGACTCGGGAGTGGTTTTGTTTTTCTTCCTTTTTTTTTTTTCTTTTCCATTCTCAAAAATATTTCTGTGTTTGCATTTACATATTGGTTGATCAGAAAAATGGTACCTGGCAAAGAATCCGTGAACCATTCTGAAGTTTTGTTTAGCCCTATATTTATATATATATATATATTCTTTTATGGAATACGATTTTAAAGTTGAGACTTCTATAGAACTATCAAAATAATTATGTTATTAGAATGAATTAATTATTCTTTTTGTTTGATCCGTATAAATTTATAGTATATGAAATATTTATTTTATATAGCATGAAATAGATGATGAATTTTTATTAGAAGAGTTATTACTTTTCATATAATATAATTTTTATATCAAATATTTTTAATGAATTAAAGGTATTGCTATTTATTTCTAACCTTATTTTACTCTAGTAAATCAGGTATAACGTTATTTTTTTCTATATTTAATATTTTTATTAAGATTTCAATTAACTTGTAACAATGGCTAATGATGGAAGATGAAGATTGCGATTGATATTCATGGTAATGGTTAAATATCATGGAAAATATGAATGAAAAACAAAAGAATCATTCCTCTTTCTAAAAGCTAAAAATTGTTTTTCATATTTTATTCCATCACCGGCCAACTAATATCGTTGTCTTTTATCATGATTTACCATTTTAAGTTATTAATATTTGTAATATTTTGAGATTACTAAAATAATATTTAACAATTGTAAAATTTTGATTGTGATAAATATCAAAAAGAAAAAAGAAAAGAAAAGAAAATCCTAAAAACATCATTTACGTGACAAACCCACCTGATTATATGAACTGTTGTTTTTCTAAATACCAAATGTATTATAATAATTGGAAAGTTGTATATCCTTAAATAAAGATATTCAAATCATTAAGATGAAACTATAGAACTATATGTGATTTATGAATATAAATTCATAACCTGAATTTATATTCATGAATATAACTAAGGTTGTGAATTTTGATTTTTGATTCGAAATGCTATAAATTGTTAAATTTAATGGAAGTTGAAAACTTCACTAAATAAATTATTTTTATGAAAGAGAACGTTAAGGGTATTTTAAGCAATGAAGCTTTTATTTATTTTTCTATAAAATGTATAGTTAGTATTAAAAGCACGAGGAGATTTTCAAATCTTCAACAAGTTTCTTGAAATACTCATGCTGCTTGCCAATTTTACAAGCTGTCTGCTATTATTTGACAATTCTACTGCAAGGCTTAAGCTTTATAATAAAGGTATAGTAGTGCTACGTAAATCACTAAACCTAATGCAATGTGGAATGTTGAAATTGGAATTTGCTTTAGAAAAATATATATATATATACATTGAAATATGAACATTCTGGCTGCACAAGAAATTGCCTTTTTTTTTTGGGGTGGGGGGGAGCAATCTAATTTATTTGGGCGTGGTTCTTCGTAAGATAAAGAAAGCCCTATACAATATATACTAGCAAATATTTTGTTAAAAGAATACTCTTTAAGTGTGATATGTCTTCCATCATACTCCAACCAAATAATCGAACAATGGCAAAATTACTTCTTGAACTTTGACTGCTTTATTAGTTTATTTTTATACATAAAATTCAAAGTTATTAAATAATATATTTGATTAAAATTTTATTTGTTAAATTTATTAGTTACCTATGTTTATCATTTATGAGCAAATTATTGTTTTGCTATGTCATATTTTTAAATATAGTAGAGGTAGTGAATTCAATAAACAAAATTTTAATTGGATATGTTATTTAGTAACTCTTAAACTTTAGGTATTAAATTTAATCGATAAATGTTTGATTGAATATTTTATTTTATAATTTCAAACTTTATGTGTAGTAAATTTGAAAAAGTATGTAAACTCAATGATTTTGATATTGGCCTGCCAAAACAATTGCATAAGGGGAATTGGGTTTCATCAAGTTGATAATCTTTTCGTGTAAAAGCAATTGCCGTAGACGGGGCATATATCATTATTTATTACAAAAGAAAAATATCGGGGTTTCTAAGCCTTAATCTTAGATTTTCCTATATCTGAGGTTCGTTGAAAATTTTGATTAGGTTAATACGTTTCTTGGGAAAAACTATATGAGAGAGGGCGAATATTTAAGTTTAAATTTAAATAAAAAATGAAATATTTAATGATAAATATTATTAAATGTGGTGCAATATATAACACCTTTTGTATCTTATTCTCACATGCTAAGTGCTAAAATCAATGCTAATAAGATGTGTACAACGATTTCTTTTGCCTTTTGACCAATTGCTATTGACCTTCTCGAACTTACCTTGGGGTCATAAGATGCAAAGCCACCTTGTAATACCCGGAAATAAAATGAAAAAGAATATAATTATAGAAATAAGGGTAAATAAAATAATAAGATTTCTAAGATAAAGGCATTTTGAACTTTTTTTTTTTCAGGAGAATAATAAATATCTCAAAGCACCCTATTTGTTATTTTGTCTCTTTTGGCTCAATCTATCTCTTACCAAAAAAAAAAAAAAATTCTCTCTCTCTCTAAAATATTTTTATCACCGATTTGCACAACTCAACACCAATCTACAAGTAAGCATAATGACTCCTTAATTTCTACTTCTTCTTTTTTTTTTTTTCCTAGTTAAAAATTTTCACTTTAGGGTGTGTAGGTTGACACAACACATAGGAATTGTAAGGGTTTGTGGGCAAGCATCACTTTTTAAAATGATTTGAATAAGAAAGTCGTAGAATGCTCACTTGAATTTCATGTTGTGATGTTTTGATCGTTGTAGAATGAAGTGTTGTAGAATAAAATTAGGGTTTTCAACTGAATTTAGGGAATTGGGGAGAACACAAGCAAAAACACGGCCATGTTCTTACATGTATACCTCTAGTACATGTATCAAGTTAGAGAACACAAACGTAGACTTATTGTAAAGATGTGTGTTTTTTATTAAAAAGGTTCACGATTAGGAACACACTCGTCTTCATGACTGTGTACCTTTATATGCCTTAAATCATGCTCAAAACACACGTCTCCTCTTGTTCATAGAGAGATACATGGAGAGAAAAACAACTGTATTCCTACCCATATACCACATACCCTTATTAGAATAGTGTTTTCCACTATCTTTCATTTTCCAATTTTTTTCCTAGTATCAAACAATTACAACTAGTTAATTTAGCAATAGTTAAGGTTTCTAAACTATTGTTAATACAATATTTATTCAAGTGCTAATTGTAATATGCATTGAATTCAATATGTGTAGTCCTTCAAGAATGTGCTTACCATGATTGTTGGATGTACTTGTTAAGTTAGAAAGTTGTTGGATGTACTTGTTAGGTTAGAAAGGCAAATGGGCTTAATCACTATTCAGCTTAAAATTGTTTGTTGCTTATGCATGGCTTGGGCTAAAGGCTAAAAGATAGTAGATTCTTAAGATGCACCTTAATGATTGGTACATAACGTTATCCCTAATATTGTTCCAAAATGATTTGGGGCAAATTTAGGGGCATTGGAGTCAGAGGTAGTAATTCTTGATACCAATTTGAAAGTTGAGGCCGAATGTGGCAGTTCTCAATCTAGAACATATATATATATAATGTGAGTGAATTCATGGATACCTTTATGTTGCTTGCCATATTAAATTAAAGATAAGTAACTTGGTTGTTTTGTGATTATCTGTTTATATAATTTATCTATTGCATTAAGTGTGTGAATCATGATTTGTTGTGGCATGCACATGTCTGTATAGTATTCACATACTAAACATTAGCTCACCTTATTTAGGGAATTTTTTTTTTCAAGTATAAGACAAGCATATATGTAGTGATCTTAACCTGGAGTGGGTTCAATGCTAGTACATTGAGATATGTGATAAAATAGATGGTTATAGTCTTCTTTTTTTATTACGTTAGATTATATTTTAAATTATTTAGAAAATTTTAGAGTTGTGTTATGTATTATCAAATAAATGAAAATACATATGTTTGATATTTGAGAAATTGATGATTTATTTTATATTGTGCTTATATACAAATACTTGTAATTTTAGATGGGTTAAGAGTTTTAGCATATCATTATTTAGTAATGATACTTGACAGGTTGTGATATCTTAGGTTCTAGGGCATTACAAGTTGAGTAATATTAGAGCATATGTTCATGATTTATAGAGAAAAATTAAGAAAATGATTAGTAAGATAGTGAGATTGTGAGAGTAGGTAGGGTGTGAGCTAAGTTTGACTTGTTGAGTAATTTTTATGTTTATATATTGTAATTATTTAAACTTGTACTTCTTTGATATTGTTATTTATTTTAGATTTTTATTTACTTACTTGAGAGATAATAGATATCTATGCAGTCTAGTTTTGTTGAGGTGTACATGAGATATGAAAATAGAAAGTGGATATTCACAATTAGAAGTAGAATGAAATAATTTGAATAATTAAGCGCCTTTTTCTCCATAAGATAAAATAGTATAATAGAATTAATATTAAAGGATTGATTAGGTCTTGGGTAATAAAAATTAATTAGTAAACAATTATAAGACCTTAATTGACTAGTAAATGACAATATAAGAAATTAATAACTAATAATTAATAAATAGGAAATGAATAATAGTTGTAATTAACCTACCTATGAGAAGATAACAAAATAGACAACCAAACTAATAAAAGAAGAAGATAAAGATGGACCAAAACAAAAAACAAAAAACTCAAAAGGTAAGAATAATAGACTTTTAAATAGCAAAATAGGAAGTTAATAATTTTCAAAACAATAAATCTATGATAGGAATGGAAATAAAAATAATTACGCATTAAATCATGGTTGACCTAAACAAAATGGGAAACAAATAAATTATAATAAAGAAATAAGTGACAAGACAAAGTAGGCAAATTTTCAAACTTTAATCCAAAGAGAGATTAACTAAAACATTTAATGTGCTTGTAAATAAGAAGGCCATAAACCAAATAACCCAAAATCTATTCTAAATTTCCACAAACAATTAAAATCCATATTAACCACCTATGCTAAAAGATGGCCGAACAACGGACAATAAAATTGGAAACTAATAGATGATAAATAAGAGTGATAAAATATGAATATATTTATTAATAACCTTAAATAACTATAAAAGAAATTCAATATAATGATAATAATAATAATAGAGAAGGTAAAATATGTGAAACTCAAGCCTCAAATATATATATGTATATATGTGTGTGTCTATTGACCAATAAATAAAAATATGTGAAAAATAATAAATAACAATTAAAATATTAAGAGTAAATAAAAGATATAATGTCCTAAATTAACTATGAAAAGATAACAAAGGAAGAAGTTAATATAGTACAAGAAGAGAATAAAATAGGTAAATCCTAAATTATATAGATAAAAGTGGTTAACCTTGACTTCCCCAATTTGACCAAAATATCTAGCAAATCCACAAATTCATTAAATTACAAAAGAAAAAAGAAAAAAAAACCTTAAAAAAAATTATTATGAATATCTATTAACAAGTAAATGATTGTCTTGACTAACTCTCCAAAAAACAACTACACTACCTTAACAAAAAAATTACTAATCAATAATAATTATAGAATATTTTTAGATATAAAATAATTGTCTCATTATACCCTCGTAGTGAGATAAATCATTGATAATAAAGGAATAACTATATACAATAATATCAACTAGTGATGATGTTAATGATAACACATGAATATATATATATATTAAATAAAAGAGATATACAAGTTAATAATCACAATAATAATAATAAATAAATAACATGAATATATATATATATGTGTGTGTGTGTATACTTATAGTTATAATATATAAAAAAGAAAGGAAAGGAAGCATATAATTAATTATGATAAGCAATTAAAAAAAATAGAAAATGGTACTAAAAGATTTTATTGTCATGTATATATATATATGAAAGAGGAAAGGTGAATTTATATGTTTTCTCTCCTTGTCAATTTTATGTCATCTTGTGTTGCATTGTGTCATGTCACATCAAATTAAGTCCCTAATCGTAATGTGTCATGTCTAAATCCGCTTTCCCTACTAGCATAAATATATGTGCAAAAGTTACATGAATACTATTATAAAATTAAATAAAATATATTTATTTGTGCCATGTGTACATTATATGGATAACATATATAGTGATACCGATAACAATAATAATAATAAACTTAATGATGAAGCAAACAAACAATAACAATAACAATAACAATAATAATATTGATAATGATAATAACAATAACAATAAGAAAATAGTAACATATAACCATAGCAAGATGATGAATGTATATATATCTAAACATAATAATTAACTAATATATATAAAAAAACGCATATATTAGAAAGAGATCCTTACAATTTGATAAAAATATTTAATATTCAATACTATACTATAAAAGACCACATATGATATTATAAATGGCTGTAATATATGAGTCTAATAAAATTGTACATACAAAATAAATTTGTAAAAAATACATAAAATAATTGCTATGTAAAATAGCATAATATATATTTATACATGTACATAATTAATTACATCATGAAAACTTCCAAATAAAGAAATAGTAATTAATAAAAGACTCCTAATAAAGAAATAAATAAAATGAATAATAGTTATTGATAAGACAAGTAACCATGATAACTACAAGAAAAGAAGAAGAAGAGGGAAACCATCCAAGTTAACGATATAAGCACGTAAGTAATAATATATGCAAACACATTAAAATGTTCCTATAGAAAGAGAGAGAGACAAGATAACTAATTTCATGGAATGAGGAACTGCAGTAATAGTTATAATAGTAATGAAGAGGGTAAAATAATATGCAAACAAATTAATAAATAAAGTAGGGTGTTACACTTTAAAATAATAAAAAGTAAAGATAATGAGTA
Organism: Laguncularia racemosa; assembly: GCA_037954665.1. NCBI lineage: Eukaryota > Viridiplantae > Streptophyta > Magnoliopsida > Myrtales > Combretaceae > Laguncularia > Laguncularia racemosa. Next base: position 33,534 of record JBBMOL010000659.1, read on the forward strand.
GTAACAGCAAGAAACCTAAACTATAAGCATAGTAACTAAAAGTACATGACATACATAATTATATTTATAGAATAATGGCTACAAGCCTTCTTATTCATTAGTGTTCATAACATGTAGAGGACAGTGGAAGCTAATGGATAAATCTTGTATAAAACTATCCTAAGAGAAATGTGAAGTAACATTGAAGGAGGGAATCAAAATCATGAGATAATTAAAAGTTAATAGATTTGGAGTTTATGGATATATAAATAGAAGTTTAGTCATTATGAATGTTGATTAAGAAAGAAATTTGAGAATAGCTTTGGAAAATTTAAGAATCATAAATTAAGGCCCAAAACTTGAATAGTAAAAGACTTGGAGACACAAATTTTTAGGCGAAAAATTGTGAAATAAATAAAAGAGGAGGAAAAAATTTTTTGTGGATACAAGTTAAATTGGAAATTGGTTTATGAAATCTATTTTTTAAGAAATATTAGTTATAAATCGGTGGTATTAAGAAAGCAACCTAAATAAGTTTGAGTTCTTCAACTTAGTGAATCAAAGGATCAAATGGCATAAATATTCTTACGAATTTAGAATAGTTATAAGTAAAATGATGGAAAATCTAGGGTTAAAATATAATTAAGGTAAAGTAGCGAAAGATGAGATAAAGAGAAACCTTAAGTAATTGAAGATTTATGGAAAATAATGGAAGACCTTGGTGGATGACAAGAAAACATGTGTTCGGGAGATTTAAAATGAATTAGAAATGAATCAACGATGGATAAACAATAAAATGCAAAAGAGTAAATTCTAAGGAGGAGAAGTAATTAATTACATTAAGACTTGATAGAGCAACCACATGAAAGATACACAAGAGTTATGGGAAAACATAAAGAACAAGGATTCAAGATGGTTTCAAGAATCAAATAGCTTTTAAGGATGAAAGTTTCTTTTAGGAAAGGAGATGTAGTACTTGTAAATAAAATAAAAAAGAATATAATTATAAAATAAAAAACAAATAAAATAATAAGGTTTCTAAGACAAAGGGAATCTAGACTTTTTCCAAGAGAACTGTAAATACCTCAAAAACACCCTATCTATCATTTTCTCTTTTTTCACTCGCTCCATCTCTTACAAAAAAAAAATGTAAAGGGTTGTGGGCAAGCGTCACAATTTTAGACTATTTGAATAAGTAAGTCATAGAATACTCACATGAATTTCATGTAGTGATGTTTTGATCGTTTTAGAATGAGGTGTTGTAGGATAAAATTAGTCTTTTCACACAAATTTGAGGAATATGGGAGAACATGGGCAAGAACACGGTGATATTCTTTCCTGTGTGCCTCGAGTACATGTATCAAGTTAGAGAACACGGATGTGAACTCATTGTAAAGATAAGTGTTTTTTAACAGAGAGGTTCAAGCTAGGAACATGCCCATGTTCACAACTGTGTACCTTTACATGCCCTAAATCATGCTTAGAAACACGTCTCCTCTTGTTCACAAAGAGATATATGGGGAGAAAAACGTTAAGGTTCCTACCTATATACCTCAAACCCTTGTTAAAATAACGCCTACATTCTTTCAAGTATCAAAAGATTACAAATAGTTAATTAGTAGTATTAGGGGTTGTTAAATTTGATATAAGTTGAAGATAATAGGCCCTGGTCTTCTAGGTATGTACTTATCATGTTGTTGAATGTTCTTGTTAAGTTAGAAAAGCAAATGGATTTAATTACTATTTGGCTTAAAATTGTTTCTTGCTTGTGTGTGACTCAACTTAGGGGCTAAATGTGGTAGATCCCTAGGAGATACCTCGATGATCAGTATGTAGTATTATCTTTAGTGAAATTGTATACCAAAATGATCTATGGTAGATTTAAGGTATTGGGGCTAGAGATAGTAGTTCTTGATACCAGTTTGAAAGTTGGGCTAAGTGTGGTAGTTCCTAACCCAAAACACATATATATAGTGTGAGTGGGGTCATAAATATCCATGTGTTGTTTGCCAGATTAAATTAAAGATAAGTAACTCAATTGTTTTGTGATTATCTGTTTTGTACTTTATTTGCTACATTATGTGTGTGAACCATGATTTGTTATGGCATGTGCATGCTTGTGGTACTTATGTATTAAGCATTAGCTCACCTCATTTAGAGAATTTGTTTTTCAAGTATAAAATGAGCTTATATATGGTGATCATGACGTCTAAATTTGGGAGTGAGTTCAACACTATTATATTGAGACATGTGATAAAATAAATAGTTATAGTCTACTTTAGATTGCATTAGATTAGAATTTAAATTATTTAGAAAATTTTAGAGTTATGTGTGTTATCAAATAAATAGAAGATATATATTGTGATATTTAAGAAATTGATGGTTTATTTTATATTGTAAAGATATATAAATACTTATGGCTTTAGATTGGTTAAGAACCCAAGCATGTCATTATTTAGTAATGGCATATGATTTGTTATGATGTCTTAGGTTTTGGAGCATTATACACCTTCTGACCATCCTTTTGAACCATACACGTATTTTGCCAACCATCATGAATTATATTCCAATTAAATAACTAAGGCCTCCCTAATAAGACATTAGAAACATATATGGGTATTATGTTACATAACACGTCATCCTAATAAAAATTCTTGGTATTGAAAGGAATTCAAACTTGCCAAGTCACATGCAATGCTCTTATAATTAATGATTAAAGCACAAAGTTGACTCGTCACCCTATAATCAATATGGAAAAGATTTTGCCACCGATCTTTTTCCATAAATGACATAACACTCATTCACACTATCATTAGCATAAGCAACTTTTAAGGCTACCTCTAGATCTTTATGACCTTCTTCCACCCCCTCCATTAAGCTCTTGTGCATCTCCTCTAATTAGCATAGTTTGCTTATTTAGACATTGTGAGGCAATGTGCCTAAAGCTTAAACACTTAAAATGTTTGATTTGACTCGTCTTTCTCCTAAAACTACTTTTAGAACCTGGTGCATTTTTTTCATTTGTTTAGTGTCGAGTCTAATTTTTTATTTTTCATTTTCATTCCTAATCCGATTTATACTAAACCCTATGCTCATCTAATACAAGTCATCGACTTGAACTAGAAATTTTATCTTATTTTGAAGTCGCCACCCAACTAAAGTTGGGAAAGATCATTGAATCAGGACTAATTGAGCAGATTAATCTTAATTCAGACAACTAGTTAGCGAGATCTCCTCTTTTTATTTTTGTGAAAGAGGAAAGGGAAAACCAGAGTTGTTGGATTCGGAGGCTAACCTATTAAAACCTTAAAGTTACTACCCTATTCTTCTGAAATCTGAACCTTATCCTAATGTCTTTTATTGTTATTTATTTTTTTTTGTTTTCATGTTTGTTATGTTTTTGAATAACTTATTCTAATAGAAAAAAATGATTTTTTTTATTCTTTTTAGAGTTGCCCCAAATAAGTGCCTACGTACCTGCTATTCAGGATCAAACAAGCCGTAGTTCACTTTTTATGAAAACTTTAGTGGGTTTGTTAATTTTAACTATGAAAATTACTTTTGGTTTACGTTTTTATCATTTTAGTATTTTTTGGAAAAAATCTAAGCCTAAGCTTGATTATTTTATTTTTTGACAAGTTTAGTTTAAGGAAAAATCAATTTTGGATTTATTTAAGGAAAGGATTTTTCTAAGTGATAAAAATTATTTTTTATTTCCCTATTATTAACCTACTCTAATATTCTTATTATTTGTTTTTATTTTTTTATTTATTAATTAATTAATAATTTTTTTCATTTTTATTATTTTATCTACGTTGAACTAAACATAAAAAGCTAAATTCTATCATTTTTCCTAATATATTTTATTTATTTATTATTTTATTATTTTTTTGTTATTTATCTATCCTAAACTAAACCTAAAAAAAGACACTAATCTAAGTTCTAACATTTTCCTAATATTATATATATATATATTAATTATAAATAAAAAATGAATAAATAAATAAAATACGATAAATAAATAAATAAAAATAAAAATAAAAATTTCGGAAAATCCGACTTACCTAGGTCCGGATACGATGTGTGGGTCGAGTTGGATCAGGTCGATCACGGCGGTGGAGCTTCCTCGTCGATGGCGTTTCAGCAACTTTCGATGGCGTTTGAAGGCGGCTTCCGAGCTTTTAAGGGATGGGGATCCTAATCGTGGCGGTGGTTTTCTTCAAGATCGCCTCCTAGTGGTGGTTTCGAGCTCGATCGGCGGTCGCAGGTTGAAGAATTTTAGCGAGGCTTCGATCTCTCTTATTTTCTCTCATTTTCTCACTTTTGATCCGTCCTTTGGCTTCCTCTCCTCGATTCCTATTTATAGACACCAGAAATTGAGCTGGATAAGCTTGGATTTCTTCCAATTGGGGCAAATCGGATTTCGGTTGAAAAACCCATCTCCGATTTGTGTAAATCCTTCGATTTGATTTTAATGGGATGATGTTTATCTTATTTCGGTTAAAGATTTGTTGGATTTATATAAAAAATCGAATCAAAATAGCCGGATTCCATTTCTCTTGCTCGCCAGCGACGATTTCGGTCGAAGAAGAAGAAGATAACGTGCCGGGCACGCGCGTTGTGTCGTCCAATCGCGAGCTGACACGTGTCTTGGGCGAGGCAAAAAAATTGCAAAAACGCGAAATATGCTTCCCCAGCATTTCGAACTCGCGACCTGACCCCCTTCCCCATGTGTACGGTCATGGCTTGGACTAGCTGGGTTAGCCTACGTACTCGCTTTTTTATTTTTGCAATTTACATATATGCAATACAATTTTTATTATTTTTGTATTATTTTGAAATTCCAAAAATTTGTAAAAATTATTTAAATCCTTTTATTATTATTTCTACAATTATTTTCCAAAATTGATGTATTTTCCCTATGTATTTTATTTTTTGAATATTTTTCCTATTTTTGCTAAATTAGAAGAAAAATTGAAAAAAAATGAAAATTGACCATTATTAATTATTAGGGTAAAAAATGGGGGTGTTTACATTTAGCAACGATAATAGCCTTACCTTAGGAGTCCCTTATAATATTACTAGGCTCTACACGATCATTAGACCTCATTACGACTCCTCGTTCTTACTTCTTTACTTTTGATACATCATATAGTAGGTTAAGATGGCACCAACTATATAGCAATTGGAATCCCATTAAACTAATTGCACCTCTAATGCTTCTTCCAATTTTTCAAACTTCTGCAATTCCACCATAGTAGCAATCTCATACTAAAGCCCAAACACAAATCTTGCAATAGTCTGCTCCTTGGTTTTCGATACATCACTTTTCATCATCAATTTCTTAAACTCTTTCACATAATCACTAGTGCTCATACCTTCTTGCCTTAATGTATGCAATTTCATGCAAGTCTCTTAAAGATAATAATTAAGGGCAAAATGTTTGTGCATGAGGTGCTTCATCTCGCTTCACATGGTAATATCTCCTTCTCTTATGTTCTCCTCTGATTAGCCATCACCTTCTTCCACCACAATGCTACACACTCTATGAACTCTAATGTAATTAATTGAATTTTTGTGGCATTAGCATAGTCATAATTTCTTCACCTTATGCTTCCAATCTAAATAATCATCCTTTCTTCTCTAGAGAAAGGTGGAACCTTAACTTCATTGTATCTAATCCCCTCCCTAGCTTCCTTGACCCTTTCTCCATCACTAGTATCATCCACCTCTCCATCCATGTACTCACTACAATCCCTGAGATTCACTTGTTCACCATTACGATGAGATTTTGCATTTACTACTCTAGATGTACACATCCTGATACATTAATGTATCTTTGCCCATCACCAACATCATCATTATTGTCACCAACTCCTCATCTAACATTATTAGCTTATCTATTATTCATCAAAGATGTGAATAATGTACACTCCCATTGATGAAACCTTGCTCTGATATCAAAAAGACTATATGCCAAGGAGGAATATCACTAAGTTAATCAAGCATACAAAGAATTCCACTAATTAGTCTAGGTAATAGCCATTAGACTATCATGAACCAACAAGTATCTTTATGATAATAATAATAATTATTATTATTATATGGACGACTCCCTTTTATATATGAATCATCAAGAAAGATTACACTTAATTTATTTGATATGAATTATAAACAAACCAAATGGTTTTGCTTGCCATAGTCAAAGGAGACAGATGAGAACAACGAGTTTGAAAGAGATGAACTCAATTTAAAAAAAAAAAAAAACTTTATTCAATGGTCAACCGATTCTCCTTTACCTCATATGGGTACATTATATTTATAAGTAAAACTTAGTTCTAATTATGGATAAAGATAAATATAAAGAAAGAAATACAATAAGGAAACAAAATAAACATATGCAGAAATCAAATAATTATCAAATGACTAATTTCTTCAAATATTGAGAACTATATCATCAACTAAATTTTCCAATATCTTCTCATATCTTCAATAAAATATTAGGTGCTCTATCTTCAATCAATCTAGAAACTTTAATCTACCTCAATTCTAAAATAAAACACTTAGTGGGTTTTAAAATAGAAGCCCTCTCTAAATTAGAAACTATTGATTTAGAGACACCTTTCCTTTGATTTAGAAACACTTTCTTTTGAAATCAATCTTAGTAAGTTTTTTTGCAAAGTTCATATGATGAAGCATAAAATTATCTTTAAACATTTCTTCTTTTGGAAACAAAAAAGTATTTAACATCCTTTGTACCAAACCACTTGGTCCCCATGATCCTAATCTCATGATCAATTCGTTATATTCTTATTTCTAATTCCAATTTCGAACTTCTCTTTGATTATTTCCTTGCTTCTATTTTTATTCCCATCATGCAACTCCCTCCTCTTGATTACTCACTAAGCCAACATTTATGACTTAAGCACATAACTATCGTGTCATCCTAGTGACCACACCTACAAACATAGCCTCAATGTAAGGGTGTTGTTTACTGGCTCGAAACGACCATATCATAAGCAGCACTCATTTAATTTAGTCGAGTTTGTGTGTTAGTTTGATTTAATTCTACCTAACAAGCACACACAACTCACAAACTATGATGTACTTGGAGCCCCAACAATTACAAACGAAAACGATAAGCTGAATTCCAAAAACCATGATCATATTCATATGCGATTAATAAAATAGAAGCTATTATCTAATAAATCAAAGTTTCATACTAAATCTTATTACAAGCTTATTACAACCAAATTCATCATTTAGGCACATTAGTTAAATCTAAAAGTCATGTCTATTAGTTAGGCCTAATAAGTTAACAATTAGATGAAAATTTATAAGGTTATGTTTTTCAGTTTAGCCCATTAAGCTAGTAAGCTCAATTTAGTTTTAAAACTAAATCAATTCACTAAGTTAATTTATTATTATTTAATTAAAGTTTTATATTAAATATTATATAATTATTTTTAATTTCTAGAGTTAATTGGTTTACTGGTCACATGGGTGGTAACTAGTTAGACTAGGTCAATTCAATTCTTGTTGAACCAATGTTAGACTTGTCCGGTCCCTACATTGGTGTGATTCAAATATTAATTTATTATTTTCTAATTTTCGAAGTCATTTCCAATTATTATATTATATTTCTAGATTTTATTATTTAGTAAAAAGCCATTTATTATTATTTTAACCTTAAACACCAAGGTATAGGTTTTAGATACTATTGGAAGATCAAGCTAACTTTTCTAAGAGTCTTGATTAAGAACTTTGATGCCAATATGTTGTTAAAGATTCATAATCTTTGGATTTGATTGATCGTGGATGCATCTACAATTTTTAATCTAATTGAATATGTTAAAACCTCAAATCTCATTGAAACACATGATTTTGATGAATTTTGACTCACTTTATGAATCAAACTTGAACTTTTACCAAAAACACTTTGAATGTTATGAAGAATATTTGAACATACTCAAGAACATTTAGCCATTTTCCAAAGAAGTAAATAACTTGATTTAAATCATTGAATTTAATAAATCAAAGCATACAATATCAAGAACATGCTTAAACATTTGATAGAATATATTATGATCATCAATAACACTTCAAGAACTATAACACCCCATAACCTAGGTCATAACTACCCATCTCGTGTTACTAGTAGCTAATGACATGTAAAGGCATAACTAAACATCTACAACCTATAAAGAACACCTGCTTTAATTACAACCATAACTGTAAGAGTAACATTTTCATATAACAATATGAATAACTCATAACCGAGTCACTTTAACCATTAATATAGTTGATAAGTAAAGGGGAGTCTAGCTCCTACTACAACTATCAGATGACATATCGAAAATCTCAACAAAGATTGCCGGTTCTATCTCCATAATAGAATTAACTCTATTAACTAGAATGTAGGAACAAGTCCACAACAACTATAACTAACTAACAATAAATCTATTAGATGACTCCAATCTTATCAATGTTGGTCATAACTAGAGTAATGGTAAATATCATCACTCTCCCCATCCTTATAGTAGTAATAAATATCCCTTGACTCATCATAATTAGCATGCTCATCATACACACCTATTGTAAGAAATAAAAGGTGGGCTTGAGTCTAGAATGTGGATGCAACATACATATGTGTATGCTAAATGATTCTCAAGTTAGATAAATTCAATGCAATAGGTATCAGAAATAATCAATTCAATTATCTCTTGTTTTAGTCCATCAATCAACATAAGGATACTTATGATCCCACTTACACTTGATAGTATATATATAATTGGATCCTAAGTTGGGAATTTCCACCTTTAACCCCAATACCCCTAAATCTATCTTTGATTCTTTTAGTACATGACTTCACTAAGCACCATCACATACCAATCATTGGGGTCTCCCCTAAGGGTCTGTCACCTTTGGCCCCTAGGTTAAGTCACGTATAAGTAATAAACAATTTTTAGTTGGATATCTATTAAGTTTTTTTTTTTTTTCTAGTCTAACAAGCACAACTATCAATCATGGTAAACACGTATCTAGAATAGGTAATACAACTAATTCTTGAATTTCTTAAACTCTAACAAATGATATAGAATGCAAATACACTCGCTAAATACTTACTTAAGTTAATTGTAAATCAAATTTCTCTCTTTAACAATCTATTTGACCTTCTGCATAACCCTTTATCCAACTTTTATTTCCCTTAACTCTTTACAGAACTTTCTTATTATACTTTACTTAATTCACACTTTATTGCATCTTTTGAATAACCCTTTAACTAAACTCTGCCCAACCTTTTGCTCTTTGGAATGTGTAATACTACAGTTTTCCAATCCTTTGCTAATAAGAAAATAACACTTTATAGTTTCGCTAACCCTCTAACTTACTCTCTGAGCACCTGAAACTTATTACCTTATATCCTACTTACCCTTCGACCAATTGTAATGTGACACCTACACTTTTTTTTTAATAAGAAAATCTTCCCTTCAACTCTCATACAACATCACCAAAACTTCACTTGATGCCCACCCACTTCTTATTAAGCAAGCTTAACTCAAAATACATATATCTACTTTGATTTTAACCACATAAATGCATTAAATAGAAAACTTTAATCCATAAATAATCAAAACATAATTAAACACATGGGCTTACTTTATTTTTCCTTGATGAGCTCATTGTCTAATGTCAAAACTTCAATAAATCTATAATTCAAGATCCCCAAATACATGTCAAATGTCAACTTCAACAAAGAACAACTTATTCATGTCTAAAGTACTTGAACTTATTGATATAATGCCTCAAAATTGATCCCCAACTGCTGCTCTTCTTTAAAAACTTTCTAAAAATCCATTTTTTACCCACATTAGATGCAAGATTTGTAGAAAAATCGATAAATAATTTAGAATATAGCAACTTACCTTCAATTCTTGCACTAAGTTGTGAAGAAGATGGTGTAACCATTAAAATAAGGAGGAGAATATAAGGAAGGGAAGAAAAAGAAAAGGTAGAAAAAGATATTTACTATATGAAAAAGCAGTTAGAAGGATTTTAAAAGAAAAATTATGAAACTGCCATTAAGATATTTATTTATTAATAAAAATTTATATTTTCCTTTTAAAATAAAATTATAAAATTGCCATTTAGATATTTATTTATTATTATTATTAACAATTTACATTTTATTTTTTTTCCTTCTCTTATTAGAATTTACAAGAACATTTATAGATCATCAAGAACACCATAAATTTTTGGAAAATCAAACTGTACATAAACACTTCCTCAACTAACATCTAAACTTATCAATTCTTAACTTTCGATTGGATTAAACATTCAACTTTAATAAGAGCACTTAGAGATCAAATTAAACACCTATTTCATGTATAAAATCATCAAGAACATGATCAAATTATCCATTAATATTCAACTAACCATTTTCACAAGTACTTTAACTTCAAGCTCCAAAATTTACCAATTAACACCGATTGCTATATTTTAACTCCAATTCACATGTAATTTCATGAATCAACTTTTCTATTAACAATTGAATCAAATAACACAAAATTCCATCAAAATTCACACCTTGAATACCCATCATAATCACAACATAAATAGGTTCATACACAACCTCATTTCACCGTAAACATGAGAAACTACTTCTAGATCATCATATACCAAATGAATGACACATGAAACATTAAATTACCCCAAGCCACATAAGACTCATGGAAACTTATATATACCATTAACCACCACTTCAATCCATAAATTCTTTAATCTACTCTAACTTAACATCATCAATTACTAAGAATTAAATCATTCAACACACATAATATCAATCAAACATCAAATAGCCACACCACAACATTCACACCAACTTCAAAGATCTATATCCATCAATATATTTAATTCAACTTGCATCAAAGCTTCCAAACCTAAAATATAGCCTAGTTTAATCAATTTAACATCCACTTCATGAAATTAAACTAGGATTCGATATTACCTACCATAAAATTGTAGATCAAACCTTTTAGAAATTACCATGAACTTCAATTTTACTAGTACTAAGCTCCTCCAAGAGAAGTCATTGTGAAATCATCAAATTAACATTGGATTAACAATTTAAAATTATAGATCTATTAATTCTATCCACTTTATGTCAAAATTAGCTCCTAAAACTTAGAGAACTTGAAATTGAATCTTACCTCCACAAGTCATGCTCACACCATTGCCTCCTCTTGGTCTTCCTTTAATTCTCGCTAATTCTAATAGATAACGAAATAGAAATTACTATACTTGTTGGTTTAACTATAGTTTGAATCTTGATTTACAAGACCTAGAGGATTCTTACTAAAGTAGCTAGATATCTTGATATTGTAGTCTCTCTAGAACATGATTTGATCTTTAGATGACTAATTGAACTAGATTATGACAAAAATGGAGCCCCTACAAGCACTCCATTCATGTCTTTTTTGAGGTAGGAGATGAGTGGAGTGAATCTAGAATATTCTTGGTTCAAACATGTTCTTTTCTTATCCCTTAACACCTTCAACTCTAAGTAAATGAGCTCATTTACTTAATTACTCTCCCAATCAACTTAAGGCATTAGAGGTAGGTTGGTAACTTAAAATTTCTTCTTAAGAAAGTATCTAATTGCCCTTAATTATTAAGCTACCTTTCCTTATAGAATTAAGCTAAGGGTACTTTACGAATTTTATGATTACTAGCTATTAGATTTTTAAAAATAACCGTCATTTAATTCCTCGAAAATCCCTTTTTAATTTATTTATTTCACTTCATTAATTCTAGTTATTTCACTTGACTTGACTCTAGGAGGAGTGGTCAATCAGTAAGGTTAGCCATTTAACTAGTCCTTAGCCAAGAGTGCCTCACTTAAAGAAAAAGGCACCAAACAACCATATGAATGCTTGAACTCCCTTTCCATGCCCAACAATAGATAAAACACTTTCATAAGCAATTTCTTGCTTCAATTTCTCCCATCAAGCAACACTTAATCATATTCAAATATAATTAAAAGTAATCCTCCACAACATGATTATTAAATACATATAAAACTAACTTAACATGATTAAAATCAATACTTAATTCACATTATTAAGTAATAATTTATTCTTAATTCACTTCTTCCCCTTTCCCCACTTGTCAAATACTTATTTTTAGAATTCTTCCAATACCAATCTAAATAGTAGGAGTAATTTACATACCTTATCTTCTAATTTTCAACTTCTTTATATTTATTCTAATTATTCCTACTTTGTTGCACATTCCTTCATCAAACCTAACTATTTCTTAGATTCTTTGATAGAAATCATAATTAAAAATGGTGAGGCACTTATCATGACTTACGTATGTCTTCTTCCTCACACCTATAGGCAAAACTATCATAAACCATCCGACATTGAAATTAGGGCTGCAAACCACTTAGAAGTAATTCTATAGTAACGAAAGAGAAAGAGAAAAGGAGAAACAAAGAGAGAGGACTACCTTGATTTCATATACAGAAGTGGCTTTTCTTTAAAGAAGAAATAATTGGAATGACAAGAGGGGGAAAGTAAAAAAACAACTATTCCTTTTTATGAAATGACAAATATTGTTTAAAGAAGGATTTTAAAAGGAGTTTGGGTTCATGGATCTTATTCAAATGTTAGATCTAGTCTTCAAATAAAAGAAGGGGTTTGGTGATATTAAACTTTGGGAAAATAAAGAAGATTAAATTAGCGTATTGCCCTCCTTTTTGGATTGATTTTCTAGGGCATTTTGAGATTTCCATAGCTACTCATTCTAAAATGCTATCTATTAAATTGATCTCTTAGTTAGAAAATATATTGATTTTCTAAATTAATATATATTTATATATATTAAAATTTGGGATGTTTCGATTTCTTTATTTGATTTTATTTCTTTCATTGTTTGTTGTTATAATTGAAACACTATTTCATATTTATAGACACCGTATTTTCACTTCCTTAAGAAATTCAAATATAGTAATAAGGAAAAGTCTTAAAAATAGGAAAATAAGGAAAGAACTAAAAAAAATACAAAAAAAAAAAGAGATAGAAAAAGACAAGATAATAAATAAAAACAAGAAAATATAAAAAAGGAAAAAGATTAAAAATAAAAAAGACAAAAATAAAAGAAGGAAAATTAAAAAAATTTGAGAAAACTATTCTTTTGGATGATTTGCACAAAGATGGAAACTATTTTTCAATGGGGAAAGCAATTTTTAGAGTCAAAGCAAACATATGCTATTTGATGGAATTTGAGTTTTTAACAAAAAAAAATGCACTACTTTTTATGAAAATTAATATTTCTAAGCTTCATTTAGCTTGCTCGCTCATAAGAACATAAAAAAAAAGATTAATTTAAGTGAAACATGATTTTAAACAAAGCCTCAATTGGACTTATATTGCTCATTTCTTTGAGAAATTGAAAATTAGTACAAGTCAGACCATAAATAAACTCAATCTCATTATTCCATCAAATTTTGTTCAATTTGAAAATTATTTTTCACAGAGTAATAAACTCATTAATTGTAGGGGATATAAAATAATTTTTTAGAATCCTAGGAGCTCGGCTCAATTATTGGCCCAATATTGCTTTTGGGTCTATATTTGCATAAGCTAGGCTTGGAAATGTTAAATAACATTTGAGTACAAGAAATAAAGAAATGATAGAGTTGGACTTGCCAGCCCATTAATAAAGCATTTGGTCTCTCTCTCTCTCTCCTGAGGTTTCAAGTTCGATTCCCCTAATTGCTTTAAGGAAGGCTAATTTGTGTTAACGTATCATGTCTTGTATTTGTTTGTATACGAGTTCGTATGTGAAAAACCTTAACTTATAACACGATCAATTTATTAATTGTATTTAAAAATCTAAACTCATAACCCAACTATTTTAATAAACATGTTTCATATTTAGGTTGAATCCCACTTTTTCAATAAAAAATATAAAATAATCTTACCACAATTATAATGTCTATTAAAATGATCAAAACAAAAGTTTTTATAAAATTAAAGTTTAAAAGAATAAATTATTAAACTTTTAAATATAACGAATTATAATGTCATAAACAAAAATTTTAATTAAAGTAAGTATAATATCAAATTAACAAAATAAATCATTCATTTACTACATTACATCAACATGTTAAATTAATCAATAGCTTAATTGAGTATTAGTGCCAATATTCAAATTAACCATATTCTTTATTAACTTTTAAAAGAGATTATCAAATAGTGTATATTGAAAACAGGTACTAATATGGTATTCATATCATCAAAACTTAATGAGTATACTAAAATATCATCAAATTCAAAATGCACATCTCAACCATAAAAATTTCTATACTAATCAAAGGCAAGTATATTTACATAACAAATGTTCAAAATTTTCATACACTAAAAATTTTGTGAAATAGAATACATTGAAATAATAAACTTAACCTAGAATCAAATACACCCATTAACTACATGAATTTACAAGTAAAAATGGACCACAATCGAATCTGAAGTCGGAGAAAACGGGAAATTCATGGAAATAAGCCAGTGATTATTGAACAAATTAAGTTAGATTTCCATCCAATTTTCTCAATTAAATTACATAAACAACAAATTGGTCAAAATTTTCAAATAATTATGTCAAATTTTGAGTTCAATTTTGACTATTAAAATGAATATAAACCGAGCTTACCCAAAAGTTGAAAAGCTCCTTTTTTTTTTCTTTATGAATTAGGGGTTTTCTCGTTTGCATCCGAGCTGTAGTTTTTATAACTAAGGATTGGGGATTGCATTTCCATTAGGAATTTCACTTGAGAATTGAAATCACTCTCAACTTTGCCTCTCTCTCTCTAGGAAGCGAATACAAATCTTAGAGTACTTCTCTCTAGATTATATAACATTGTCGATCAAATTGAACGAAATTGAAGCATAGAATTGAAATCTAGTTGCCAGATTTCACTTTGTTTCGGTGATGAATTGGATTGATTAGAAAGTTAGGGTTCTTGTTCATTATTCTTCGATTCATTCAAGCTCACTTTACGACACTCGGTGCTATCGAACCCTCAAATTGATTGAAGGTTTTTGACAAACACGTAGAGGGCAAGTAATCCGACCCACTCTCGAGCATTGCTCATCGCCAAAGCACTGCTCATCGCTAAAGCACCACTGATCAGCCCCCTCTTGAGCGTGCATCTAATGAGAATTTTTATCTCTTTTTTTATTTTAATTTTCTTTTTCTATTGGTTTTATGGGAAGTTAATTAAAAAATAAAAATTTTCAATAAAATTGTGGGTTACATTTCTTTATCTTATTAAAAGTTAATTTTTCTAAAATAAAAAAGTAAAATATGATAAAAGCTATAAAAATTAAATGGTACAGTAATGTTGCACTTAGTTATTTGACATAGGAAAAAGATAAAAGCTAGAGAAAAAATGCCATTTTCTAAATTAAATGTTAATTAGTGCCTTAATATTTCATTTTTCCAACTTTTGTTATGACAACTTTAATTTTTGAAAAATAGAGTTTTTTTTAAATATAAATTTTTCTTTAATTTTTTTGTTGGGTGGCTTCTATATATGTATTTTTAGGCTAGCTGTCGGTG
This sequence comes from Laguncularia racemosa, assembly GCA_037954665.1. NCBI lineage: Eukaryota > Viridiplantae > Streptophyta > Magnoliopsida > Myrtales > Combretaceae > Laguncularia > Laguncularia racemosa. Next base: position 49,137 of record JBBMOL010000659.1, read on the forward strand.
GCATATATTAAATGGGAATGGTTCAATGAAAGTCTAAATTAAGGAAAAAAAGAAAAGAAAAACTCAAGAATAGTGATACAAAAAGTTTAAACACCAAAATTAAATTAAAAAAAAAGTTTGGACATACTTAAAAAAATAAAAGTCAAATGCTAAAATACAAAAACAACAAAAAAGGTAAGTTTGAAAATTGAAGTACTTTGAAGCCTTTACATACCAAAAAAAGTCTTTATATATTGATGGGAATCTTCTTTCACCTCTGCAGAAGTTTTTGACGAAGGGAATCTTGCATAGCTGGGGTTGGACCGTTATTTACGTACGTATTGGTATATTTACAACATTGTCAAGTAAATTGATTATTATATATTTTTAAAAAACATTTTTATGTATTGGTTGGTTTTAGAGCTGGAAATGCAGGTGGGTCAGGCTAAAAATTTTGGCTCGCGAAAGCTGTGGGCGTGAGTTGTCTCGCATGGCTTGTAAAAAAAAGAAAAACTAAAATTAACTCACTAAACTGTCCAATATCAATAATAAAATTAAAAGTGAAATAAGTAAATAAACTAAAAAGCAAAAATAAAAAATAAAAAGGAGATGCAATACACAAACACAATACAAAAATTTTATATTAAGTCTGTGATTTCGTGCTTAGTCACCGCTATTAAAATATAAAAGAAAAAAAAGTTTAACATTGCCTTAGAGTTAAACAAATTAAATGATTGCAAAAAAAAAAAGAGAGAAACGATAGATAAAAAAAAGAGTTGATGATGAAAATAATTTTTTTATTTTGTAAAAAAAGAAATTCTATACGAGACTGGGAGGACAAAATTTTTGGATTCGCAACATATGCGGACCAACAAGGGCTGGCCCACTTTGATCTATGGGCTTGTGTTGGCTGACCCATTCAGCCCACATTCTTAGCTCTAGTTGGTTTTCATATGACTATATGTATTATGTATCATATTTATGTATAATATATTTTTATAATGTTGTAAAATAGAACTTCATAAGTAGTCATTTTCAAGCACTTATATAATGAAAAAAGCACGTCAATATTATGATGAAGAAGCATCTTATGCGAGTGCATTAGGGCGTGAAATGCATGATTTGAATAAAGTGGGACAACAATTCTCGAGTTTATTCAACCAGAAAAAGATTAGCAATTTGAATTTAATAATACTGATTAAGTTAAGCACCAAAGTCAAGTCCCAATAAAGAGATGCCAGTTGCCATTGCAGGGCATGTTCATTTTTGGCTTCTCACCAGCACTGTTGTTGGTGTCAAAAATGGAAAGTAGTCGATTATTATTAAAATATCTCAACTCAATGTTTAAAAATAATTCTTTGGTGGCAAAATGCCAAAGTTTGCAAATTAAAAAAGACAAAAAATAAAATAAAAATTTTGCAAGAAGGGATCTACTTAGTTTGTGATGAGAATAATTTAGATTATCTAAGCAGGAAACATAGGGGGGAGGTGGTGGAACAATTTCCAAGTACATGAATTAAATAATCCAAAACCCTAGTCACCAAAAGTCCAATTATTAAACTAATCATCTGACAAGCTTTCTTTTATAATCATCCGTGCACTGCGTGGGTTTGGTGTGATACGTGGCTTGAGCCCGACCAAGTTCATGATGCTTCTCCCTTCCCCCTCGGTTTATTATTCTCATCCTTCGTGCTACACACACACACCATCCCTCCTAGTCTCCCCCCCCCGGCCGCATGTTTACACTATGCTTGGAATGAAAGAAGAAAGTACAAGGATTAAAATAATAATAACGATAAAAAAGGAAAGGCAGTGAAGGAATGATTATCAAGGAAAAAATATTTTATTACACAATAAAATAGTTATTGATTATAGAATACTCATTTTATAGAATTGTTATATTTTAAAATATAGAATCATAATTCCTCATAAAAGTAATTTTTTTAGTTTATTTTTTTATATTTATTATAAAACTCGAACCTAACATTCAAATTATAAATTTGATCAAAAATATATATGATACATTCAAACATATTATTAATGTCTATTTAAATATATCATTAGATAAAATAATAACTATTATTTTTATTTATTTTGTAAGAATTACAATTCTAATATTTTATTTTATATTGTAAACAATAAAAAGTGTTTTAAGAAGAAAAAAAAAGGAGGAGGAAAGAGAAAAGAAAAGTTGAGGAGGTGTCAAGAGGAAAAGGAAAACAATAACCTAAAAAGAAAAAAAGAAAAAGGGAAAAGAAATGCAAGTTGGACAATTCAGCAAAATATGCATTTATGACCTACCCCACGTAGCCAGCATTGAATGGATCTACGTTTGACCATAAATAAATGGAATGATCCTATCCTCCCTACTTGATCAGGTTTATCTTCTTAACATAATCGCTTATTGAGACTTTTGCATTATCGATATCCTATATGTAAAGTTTCAAGATTGAATATCTTTCTTTCTTTTTTTTTTTCCAATATTTTAATAGTTTGTATAGATTTAACAGTGTTCTAACAAAAAAAAAAAAATGAAATTGATGGTATATAAGAAATAAAAATTTTCTAATTATTAAAAAAATTAAACCTCTAAAAATGATAATAACTCTTCTTTAAGTATCAAAGTAATAATAATAATAATCATACGTAAATGAACTCTTTCAAAAAAAATAAAAATAAAAATTGCATGGTGTAAAAAACTTTTGCATAATTACATAGATTAACGAGATTATTCAATAATAGAGGATCCTATAAAAAAATATAGCTGTAAAGATGGGTAAATATAAGTCTTTGCACACGTCAAACTAGGGTTTAGATATAGCGGTTTGCAATCGCAGGGTACTTGGTTGAACTAGTGCTAGTTGTTGTAGCTGGCCGATTCCAAGCTAGATCCAGAGTTGGCTGGAGACTGGTTTGGCTTCACGATTTTCTATCTTTTTATTTTTGGGTCAACTTTGACTCCATTATAGGTGAAACCAAGACTAGACCGTAGGAGGCATAAGATGACCCATACCTACTAAGCCAGCTCCCTCAAGCCGTGTTCAACTGGGCTAACTGCTAGAGGCACGTAAGACCAGCAATTTCTCATATCTAACCCCATAGGCGTCGAAACTTAAGGAAAAAAACAAACCTACTTTATAAATAAAATGAACGATATTTAAATACATTTTATAATATTGTAATAATCTTTTGAGTTCGCAGATATCAATTCGTTCTTTGTAATTGTTCACAGATTTTTTTTTTTTTTTTTTTTTGCATGACTACCATGGATAGATACAACAAACGATAACAAATTGGAACAAGTCCACTAGATTCTGTCTTTATTTCTAATTCGTTTCCTTTTTTTATATTTATCCAGCCCACTCAATTCTATTACATAATAGCCACAAATCTTGTAAATATCCTCTAACTTTGTAGTTCTTTATTTTTTTTTATTAATGTTTCCGATTTTTCTTATTTTGTGGGAATATTTCTACTTGTAAATTTTAATCCCATTATGGTGCTATTACTTATCAGGAATAACTAGTTTGATTAAGTGGTGGCAGTTCTCATGGAGGTGGTGGCTGTCCATGAGAAGTGAGTCTTAATCATCAAGCTGATTTTATTCTACTATTATCTATGTGGTCAAATGCTAATGAAATTAATTCAAAATAAATTAAATAGTTTCAGCAATGAGTGGAATTTGATTTCACCATAGCACAAAGAACAATCTTGCTATTGATTTCTAAAAATGAGTTACTTTTAGGAATTTAATTGACAATTCAGTTGGAACCCTACTTCTCCCTCGCCTCGACATATAGTTATCCAATTAATAGTGAAAAATTAATTAGAAATCGCATTAAGAGCAAACAGTCAATTTAATTAAATCACTAATTCACTAAATTTTTAATTTAATCCTAGCATAAAAAAACCCACAAAATTCTAATTTTAGGCTTGTATATAAAAATTATAACTCTTCAACACCAGGTATCTAAGTGTGATAAAAAAAAAAACACTCGAATTATAAATTAATATCAAGACACATGTCACATATACATTAGGTTATGCCCTTTTCAAGATAAAATTCAGTTCGTGATATTAATGCAAAAATCATAAATAAGAGAAAATAATAAAGGGAGAACAACAAAACCCAAGAAAATAAACTTTAGTTCGTGTCATATGAACCATGATGCCGGACCATCCCTTAAATCTTTTTCTATGTATTGGGCTTCACTATTTGTTCTCATTGGGCCAATTTGACTTCCATTCTATCCAACACATCGTGAAATTAAAATTCATCATATGTCGCAGGCCCTCTATTGACTTCCATATATATGAAAACAAATGCAAGTTACACTACGTTTTATTTTATTATTTTTTTTCTTTATAAAAAAAGAAGACAAGTGCACGAGTCATAAAAGTAATAAAGAAAATGAGTCCAAGTATCGTCCCGATTTGAATGCTAAGTAAATTAATTAAAAATAAATAAAAAAAGGTTGGAAACACTTTACTATAAAGTTTGATGAGTAAGGATTTTGATTTCATGATAATGCAAAGGAGATCTTGCTACGGAGCTATAAGGGTAAGTTATTATCAAGTTTTCAACTAACAATTCGATAAGTCCTACTTCTCCTACGTGTTATAGTTATCCAATTATAAAATCACTTCTCTAATAATTTTTATCTAGTCAAATTACTATATTTTCATAATGGATTCAATTAAGAGCCAAAATTATATTTCTTTTCCTTCCAAATCACAATCACCTAATCGCTAATTGATTTACTATAATGAAAATCAAACTGCACTAAGAGCAAACAATAAAGTTGATTAAAGTAAAATAAAGTTTTGTTGTTTATGAATTTCCAAGAGTGCTTTAGACTTGAAATCAACAAGAAGTAGTGAGCTATGTGTGGTGCCAAGGCTATCCAATATGACAACTCCAATGCTCGAGTTAGATTGTGTTGAATAAGAATGTATGATTTTAATAAGAGCAGGAGTTAGAGAGATTATAGATCCTTTCATCTAAGGATTGATCTTGGTATTTATGGAGGAAATAGAAGGGTAGTTACATGGAACATATTCCACTAATTGCTTCTGAGATCTCTGGTTGTGGAATCATAGATAATTATCATCTTTAACTACCTCAGCTAGTTCTTATCTCAAGTTGATTAGGTCAAGCAAACCTGACTTAACAAGCTAACCTAATGCTGGGGGGTAGAGCACTGTTAATCAGCTCATTCTACTTTAGGTCAACCTAGACTTAAGGCTCAAGTCCAAAATAGCCCATCAACAACTTTCATCTTCCTGTTTAATTAGATTTCAATTTTATTCTAGCATCAAAGAATCTTAATTTCTTTTCCAAGCCATTAGAACTTCAAAACTAAGTAATGAAATAACTAAAACAACAATTCCAATATAAACCTATTGATGGGTTATTTCAGCTATGGACTCAAGCTTAATCTAAGCCCATATTTTGTCTCACATATAACACTTGGTCATGAGTCTACTTATGACCTTGCCCTTCTTAGCTATAGCCTCTTGACCAGGTTAACTACAAAAAGGATTTGTTATAGATCGAATCGCCCAATCTCTCACTACTTGAACACCTTTGACGTGTATCTATAAGCATGCCCCATTTTCTCTAAGGATAACTTCACATTGATGCTACCTATAAATGCCAAAAACTGCCTACTAGTAAAGAGATTGAACCTTGAAACATTATTACAGTATTTTCCAATCATCTTTCAACTTTCAAAAGTTTTCCAACTTGAGCATCGGAATGGTAATGCCAGATAACCTTGACACCCCCATAGCTCATACTTTGTTTGTGTCTTACAGGTCAATCTATTCCCTATTGAAATCAACAAACAACATTTAGCACCATCTTTTTGTGAGCCACAAACATAACTAGTAGTATTAGATCCAAATTCAAGAACATCAATAAGTCAATTTCCTAAACACTCTACTAAACTAATCCTTCAAATTCATAGTAACAAAACCCCTAGGATGGAGAAGATAAGTTGGCTTGTTTAGAGCAAATGATCGCTAATCTTCATACTGAAAACATTTAGCTCCGTGAACGAGTGGACCAATTGCAACAACAACAACAACATTGTCCTCCATGTGTGCACCAAAAGGAGCATGACGACGATTAGGCATCCACCCAATCTCCTCTACCTGCCCCTTTAGTAGCCACCCAACACGCAGCACCACTTACACTGCTACCACCACCCGATCATACTACCTCGCATAGTCGCGTAGCACCCCCACCTCAACAACCATAGCCATCTGAGGCGCACTCCCATTGTTCTTTACATGAGGCTGATGTCGAGGAGCTTAAGGACATGATTCAGAGGCTTTTCGACCCACGCGATAATAGAAAATTTGATTTGTAGGATCAATACTCCTTTACCTGATCTTCGTTTACATAGGAGATTCAAGACAAGGTGCTTCCCCTTTACATTTGTATCCTAATGTTGAAATTTATGATGGTACCATTGATCCTAGGGATCATCTAAGCTATTTCATGTCCTAAATGTGCCTCTTATGATGCAGTGATGTAATAGCTTACAAGGATAATTTGGGTACTTTAAAGAAGTTAGCTTGGACTTGGTACAATTATTTGAAGCCGAACTCCATCTCCAATTTTAAAGAGCTTAGCAAGTAGTTCTATCAGTATTTCCTAGCTAATAAGATGCTAGCAAAGGATTCTTTCAGCTTTAATCTTATTCACTAGAAACAAGATAAGTCCACTAGAGATTACTTATCTAGATTCACAGTAACCATGATCGAGATTCCTAACCTCATCATGCAAGTCGTCTTCAACGCTACCATCATGGGAGTATAACCCTCAAGACTCTTCTTCTTGTCCATTTCTAAACATAAACTTGAAAACTTCGATAAATTTCACAAACAAGCTACAAAATTCATTACCATTGAAGATAATATCAAAGCTTGTAAAGGGGCCAACTAAACTAGGTCGGATAAGAAGAAAGAAGACAAAGACTGACCTAACATAAAAGATCAGCTTGATCCCAAGAATGAAGAGGATTCATCCTGTGGATAAAATAACAGTAAGTGTAGTAAAAAGTGCACCATTTCATTCTACATAAACTACACACCTTTTAACTAACCCATAGGCTAAATACTCCTTGAAGTCCGTAATAAAGGGTATCTTAATGTAGCTTGAAAAACTCCAAGGGCCCCCTTCCAGAAGGAACACAAATAAATATTGCGAATTCCACAAAGCGGCCAATTCTATCCCCAATCAAGGTAATAAGGCCCCTAATAGTGTAGTCAATACCATCGTCAAGGGGCCCTTATGAGGGGAGGCGAGCACAATCTAGTTCCAATAATAAAGCCTATGCCTAACCCCGACTGGTGATGAACTTGCTTAATAAGAAATAGAGAGTGGACAACTCCATTTCTTTTTTGAAGGAGGACTTGGAGGGCATTCAAAGTCCACATGATGATGTGCTAGTCATATCAACTAGGATTGGCAACTTAGAAGTTTGGAAAATGCTAATTGACATTGGCAACTTAGCGAACAATATATTTAAGTCACTATATGACTAAATGAAACTAAAGCTCCAGGAAAAATTGAAGCCGTTTAACTATGACTTATATGGCTTCAACAACCAACCTATTCGAGCCGTTGAGATAATTTCCCTTCCCATGGAGCTTGGTGATGATGACAACATCATCGAACAACTCATTGATTTCCTCTTAGTTGATTGCTGGTATCCCTATAATGTCATAATAGGAAGACCAAGTCAAAATGACTTCAAGATGGTCTCATCTACGGCGTATCTAAAAGTTAAACTCCCTATTAAAACGAGAGTTGGCATGTGCCAAGTAGTCTAGTGGTTAGCAAGATTGTCCTACCTATAAGCATTGATGAGGGGGGAGGTTCTTACTATTGAAGTTAAGCCGGAAGAAAAGTTAGGTAATAGGGGAGAGCCGATTGAGGAAATTGAGACCATATAGCTTAGATGTGGACTTAAATAGACCACATAAGTGGGAAAGTCAACACCAGCTGAGCTCAAACAATGTCTCATTAACTTCCTTCAATCAAACAAGATGTTTTTGCTTGGTCTTCATTAGACATGCTAAACATCCTTTTAGAGATTATCACACACCATCTTAATTGACCCGGCTTTTAAAGTTGTCAAATAGAAGAAGCGCCACTTTGCCTTTAAGAGGCAAGCGGCAATTGTAGAAGAGGTGTAGAAGTTGCTTTAAGCTAGTTTCATGAAGGAGGAGCCTTACCTCACTTGGTTAGCTAACTATGTGCTGGTTAAGAAATCCAATATGAAGTGGTGTATGTGCATCGATTTCATTGACTTAAATAAAGCCTTCCCGAAAGACTATTTTTCCCTCCTAAAGATCGACCAATTAATTGACTCAACCTTAGGTTATGCCCTCTTGAGCTTCATGGATGCCTTTTTAAGCTACAACCAAATCAGAATATATGAAACCGATCAAGTCTACACTTCTTTTGTCACCAATTTTGGCACATATTGCTACAACATCATGCCCTTTGAACTAAAGAATGCAAGGGTAACTTATTAATGTTTGGTGACAGCAATTTTTAAACCATAGACTAGGAGGAATGTGGAAGTTTACGTATATGACATGATTATTAAGAGTAAGTAACCCAACAGCTATATTGAGGATCTTTAGGAAACCTTTGACACTCTAATGGAGTATAATATGAAGTTGAACCAGTAGAAATGCGTATTTGGGGTTACTTTAGGAAAGTTTTGGGATACATGGTTATTGTTAGAGGTATAGAGGCAAATACAGAAAAAATTTGGGCCATTATAGTTCTAGAGATGTAGCCCTTGAGAACAATTAAAGATGTTCAGCACCTCACAGGGTGAATTGCTACTCTAAATAGGTTTGTATCTAAGTTGGCCAACAAGTGTATGGAGTTCTTCAAAATTCTGAACAACTTGTCAAATTTCCAATACACTAAGCAATGCTAAATGATGTTTAAAAATTTCAAACCCTTTTTATTACTACTTCGGTATTATTTAAGCTGGTCCTTGAAGAAAAGTTGTATTTATACTTGCTCGTAAGTGAACAAGTCATTTTCTTAGTTTTAGTTCAAGTTAATGGAAGGTTGCATAAGCCTATATATACTATGTAAGTCACATTCTTTAGGGACTTGAAATAATGTATTCCAAAGTAGAAAATTTTGCCTTAGTTGTGGTGATATCTGCAAGGAAGCCTTGGCCTTATTTTGAGGCCCATTAAGTGATCATCTTAATAGATTAATCGCTTCACTAGATATTACAGAAGCTTGACGCTTCTAGGATAATGGTCAAGTATGCCTTGGAATTGAGTGCATATAGAGTCCAATACTAGCTAAGAGACACTATTAAGGCATAAGTCTTAATTGATTTCGTAGTGGAATATACTGTACAAGAAAAGGCTCTTAACGATGAAGAAACATTGAGATGGACTCTCTATGTTGAAAAATCACTTACCCAAGGGGGGGAGTGGAGCAGGACTTGTTTTAAAAGGGCTATACGAAACAGAGGTACATTACACATTGAAGTTTGGGTTCCTTACTAGCAACAACATAACCAAATATGAAGCCCTAATTGCAGGGATGAGGTTGACAAAAAATGTTAGAGCTCAAAGGTTAGAAGTCTTCTCAGACTTTTAACTAGTGGTTCAATAGGTCAAAGGAGAGTGTTTGGTCAAGGATGATACTACGACCAAGTATTTGGAGCTTGTATGGGCACTTGGAGCGGAATTTTCAACTTGGAACACTATGAAAGTTCTGCAAGCCAAAATTTTTGAGGCAAATGTGCCATCTAAACTCCCCCAACTAAACTTTTCAAGTTAGATAAGACATTGTTCATTGAATACCTACTTGACCAAAACATAGACCAACCACCGCAATAATGCCTTGAGCTATGATCTACATCAACTTGGTATTGTTGGATGGATCTGTTCATTGCATACCAAAAGATGGCACCATTCCAAGTGAAAGGAAAGAGGAAAGGAAGTTTTTGTGCAAAGTAACTCAATACATGTTCATAGGGGACTAGCTTTATCGATGGGGATTCAACCTCCCCTACCTCTGATGTTTAAGGCTAAAAGAAGCTTAGCATGTACTGGATGAGCTATACGTTAGCGTGTGCATTAATCATATCAAGAGTTAGGCCTTATATGTTAAAGCTCTTTCTCACAGTTATTATTGGCCTATGATGAAAAATATGCTAAGGAGTTGGTCGAGAAATGCATCTAATGTTAGAAACATGCCCCTATTAACCAGGTTTCGAGTAGTAGTCTCTTGCCCATCATAAGCCCTTAGCCCTTCGCTTAATGGGGAATCAATATCTTGGGTCCCTTTTTGAAGGCCACTAGACAACAATAGTACATCATTGTAGTTTTTTTTATTATTTTACTAAGTAGGTAGAGGCAAAAGCAATGGCCAAGATAACCAAAAAGAGCATGGAAAATTTCTTTCTTAACAACATCCTCAGCAGGTTTAGTATGCCATATGCCTTGATTGCTAATAATGGAACTCAATTCGATAATGGGAAGTTTAGAGAATTTTGTTTGGAGAAAGAAATCAAAATCCACTATACCTCAATGGCTCATCCTCAATCCAATGGCCAAGTTGAAGTAGTGAATAAGATCATCTTGAACAGCTTAAAGAAAAGGGTAGACCACACAAAAGGTAAGTAGGTAGATGAGCTCTCTTATATCCTATGGGGATATCAAACTACTAATAGAACAACAATAGGAGAAACACCGTTTAAGCTTATCTTCGAATTGGAAGCAGTCTTACCAATCAAACTAGAGATTCTTAACACACGCACATAGGTAATGGACATACTGATGAATGAAATTGGTTTATGAGCGAATTTGGGCTTAATTAGGAGGCTTGAGACCTAGTGAGCACTTGTGTAATAGCTTATCAGTATAGGGCAGTGCGATAATATGATAGGAAGATAAATTACAAGTCATTCAGACTAAGAGACTTGGTATATAGGAAATTAGAGGCCATAGGGCCACAAGAAGGGCACAATAATTTGGCACCTAATAGGGAAGACCTAGTTAGAATCAAGGAAGAAGCTGGCCATGGCGCGTATATACTGGAAAGATTAGATAGATAGCCAATTCCTAAAACATGGAATGCTAGCAATCTCAAATTGTAATTTCAATGAAATTCACTTGTAAATAAGCCATTGAGAAATGAAATGTTCATATTGATCTCCATTTAACAGTTTGATTACGAAGAAATTTAAGCTCAAATACCTAAAATGCATCGAACGAGTTCTATGAAGCCTTTAATATTCTTAATTTCAAAAAGAGTAAACTATTGATTAATTACTTATAACCCCTTTTGAGGGGAGAAGGATGACTAGCCTTCTTAATATTTTCTAAGGTAACGAATAGCCCTACCTTGAGTAGGTGAACAAGTTAGAAGTCAGCCTCATGCGGCGATTTTGGACATCCAAAGTATAATAAATAGAGGTGAATGATCCTAAAACAACTGTAAATAGGAAAAATAGAAAATCATGCGATAGATTTACACATTAAATACAATAGATCATAAAAGAAAAGCAACGAAAAAAAGGAGACACAATCGAAACAATGGTATTTTTTAATAATTTGTTCAATTTACATGAAAAGGGGTTGGCATATCAACTTGATGGATTACAAAAAAATCCCTACAAATTTAGAAAAAGGAAAAATTAAAGTTGTTGGTTGGATGCAGGAGTAAGGGGTCTTTTAAAGCCTCAGCCATTTTATAACTCTTAGCCATCTTAAGGAGTTTGACGAGAATTTCTTGAGGAGGAGTAGGATACTCCAAAGGATCAAAGCTAGGATGAAGGAGGACCCCATTGCCAAGAGTATCCCTTGGCCTTATCTTTACCGTAATGATGTCATCTATAGTGCTAGTAAGGACTTTAGACGCTATAAGAGCATCATTGTCACCTTCCAATCCCTAAAGATTCAACTCCACGTGACACTTGAGAGGGGTTGCTTTAGCTTCCTTGAAACCATTAGCATATATCTTCACTTGCAACTTCACCCATTCTTTGCTGTTTATGATTTCTTCATGGACCTTCGAGCTCATCGAGTTGACCTTTTGCTCGAACTCTTCGATTTGATCTCGGTAACACCTAAGGTCGTCCTCTAGGTTTGTGATCTTCTCCTTATATCATCTCTCCCTACCCTCAAAGGATTCAATTGGGGGCCTCAAAATTGTTAGCTTGCCTTGAGCTCTAAACAACTGTTTGGAAAGGCTATTAGATTTCTTCAATAACTCTTCCCTTTCCTTTCGGGTCTTATTCAGCTCATCTTGAAGTGCATTGTTCTTATTGACAGTGGTTTTGGTTTAGCGTCTCAGTTCATCCATTTAGGCTTGGTTTCGTTTGACTAGCTCCCCCAGTTTAGCCACCTTCTTTCGATAGGAAGCCTCGACATTTTTAGCATCATAGCTCCTCTGCAATAGACCCATAGTCTGGTTAAAGAAAGAATGTTTCTTTGCCCAGATATCCTCATAGTCAAGGCAAAGAGCACGTACCTTCCTTTTCTCCTCCTATAGGGTGTAGTAAAGCATTGATGCCAGAGTGTTGGTTTGTAAAAGAAAATGTAGTGTTAAATAAGATCGAGGGATAATAGTGCAAAGAAGATAAGGGAAATGCACATCATAGAGTCAGGTTTGCATTAAAGTCTTCATGTTGTCATTTGTAACTTTGCACCCTGGTGCACCGATCTCACCTCAATCCAATGAAATAGGACATCATTTGGTGGCATAACTCGGGTTTCCCATACCCTTGTTACCTATGCGTACGTCCTAGCTCAGGGTGTACATTGGGCCCTGTGACAAAGAGTTTGGGCCTAGGGACTACCTACGCAGTGTATTGGGTTAAGGTGACAGCTCCCGAAGCCCCTTACCAGGTTGAATAGCTTGGATTGCAATGCTCGAGCTGGCTTCCACCATTCGCTTCTAGGTGAGGTTGGCTGAAGGGTCTTCAAGAATACATCTTCATCGAGTAAGACGTATTGGCTAGCTCTAATGGAGCCTCCTTCACCCCTTTGGTCGGCTGTAGCATCTTCCTCCCTCGACCTTTTCTTAGGCTTTGGGGGTGCGGTAGATTTTTCAACTTACTTTCCCTTGCCAATAAGCTCTGCCGCAAAACCTTTGTCCTGAACTGATTGTGATTCCCCAATCTTTATTTCTTTTTTCCTTTGGTTAGAGGATCTTATCATGTTAACCTTGACTATCCTTCTTGCCATTAGCTACAACTTTACTTTAGCCTCGGAGTTAAGTAATGTTTGCCTTCTTTAACTGCATCTATGCAAAAATCAAAGAAGAGGAAGTTAAATTAAGGGAATAAATTGAAGAAAAGTTACATTAAAAAAAAGAGAGAGAGAGCGTTGTGTTGAGTATAAGCTGATAAAAGCACTCCCCCTACAAAGTAACTAAAAAGTAGATCTCTCCAGCTTAGTCCACATCAACATGACGATAAGGGAGCAAACAATACTTTCACCCTCCTCTTCTTCCTCACCTTCCTTGTAAGCTCCCTCCTTCTCGTTAGAAGGGTTCTCATCTCTTGTTTTCTCTAGGATGGCTCCAATCCTAAATTATATGGCAACAATCATCTCAACATTGTAAAATTGTAGCAGCTTACCCAGTTGCTTCAATGGAAAAATGGTTGCTCATCTATCGTTCTCTAGGAGGTCTATAGGCCCTGTCTTAATCAGCTTGACCCATCTTATCCAAAAGTTAAGGTCATCATTTGACTTGATTTTAACAAAGTTACCTTTCCCTCCATGGATGGAGGAGCCTAGACCTTTGAACAACTTGTGTTTTGGTCAGTAGGTCAAGTAATACCAACTTATCATTGACCTGCTCGTGTAGAAATACTTAAATAGCTTGGGCGTAGGTTGTATCCTACGGTCTATACACAAAACCTTAAAGGCTACCAGAATTCAAAATGAATTTGGAACTAGCCGACAAGGGTTAGCTCAGTGATAATTGAAGAATTCCTTTTGAAACTGTGAAAACTGTAGCCAAACTCCAAACTTAAAGTGTTTGTAGTACATGAACACTCTTGTTTCACCACCAAAGTAACCTTATCACGCGAAATCGATTTGATCACCTGCTACCATTTAGGCATAGGTTTGAAGTCTAAGGATACGCTGTTAACATCACCGTCTAAGATTTTGCTTTGAACACTGTTAAGCTTGTCTTCGTCGACTACAGCATCATTATATAACGGCGCTAAATGCCTCTTGCCCTCGCCATTGTCATTGTAAACATCCTTTGGCAACTCATTAATGGTCAGTTGCCTTGCTACTTTCACCTATGCTGTTGTACCAGTGAATTTAGTGTCGTCATCTGCCATTGTAGCAGTCGCTTCTAGAGGGGGATAGCTTTCTCAGGCTTCGGTGCTAACATGAGCTTGTACTTGGTGATAGCGAGGGAAGAATTGGATCTAATTTCTGACATACCTAAAAGAAAATTTGGGTTAAAGGAAAGTGCAAAAGTAGGTTGAAGAAGGATAATCAAAGAGCTTCGATTTAAATTGAAGAAGTTATTGTACTTTGACAAATTTCTCTCTTTTTGATTTGGGTATTTATAGCCAAGCACAAACACTAAGGCATACAGATATCAAAGCGATGGCTTGCTGAAATGACTTAGGTAAGGAAATCATGACACATGGTGCTATACTGAAAGGAAAGGTCAAGATGCATATGCACATAATCACCATATCAAAGCCAATTTCCCAACATTTGACAAATGTTTGCCAGCATTTAATGTGCTTAAATTTACGTGCATGAAGACAAATTAAATTGAAACTTCCTTGACAAGCTAATCAACGGATGTTTGGATGGTCTCCCCATTATTTCACCTTCTAAAAACAGGTCATACCTCTTTATCCTAGCTTAGGATTTGCTAGCACACCTTAAGGAGGTTGTCCTCGGTTCCATGACCTTAAAGGTCACACCTCTTTAATTTGGCTTCATGCCAAATAGACCTTGCCACTACACATAGTGCGATGGTTTCACTAAAACTATCAGTACCCTTAAAACAGCTTGGATACTATGCTTGCTCTGGTTTGTAGCTCAAAATCGTAAACCAGACCCCCCAGATCAGCTATGGACACAAGCCCAGTCCAAGCCTATATTTTATTTTATGAGGAAGCTTGGTCATGAGCTCACTTAAGATCTCGGCCTTCTTAGCTATAATCCCTTGATTAGGACAATTGTAGGAAAGACACGTTCAATACCGAATCACTCACTCTCCCACTACTTGAACACCCCAGACATGCAGTTACAGGTGTGCCCCCACGTTCTTTAAGGATAATTGCATATCGATATTACTTATAAATGCTTGAAGTTGTCTATTGGTAAAAGGATCGAACCTTGAAACATTATTACAATATTTTTCAATCATCTCCTAACTCTCAAAAGTTTTCTAACTTGAGTATCAAAGTGGCAATGTCAGACAGCCCTAGTACCCTTATAGCTCGTACTTTCTTTATATCTTACAAGTTAATCCATTCCTCGTTGAAATCAACAAACAACAAAAACCTAATGTATACATTACATTTCCTAGGAAAGAGCAATCATAAAATAATACTGAGACATATCACATCTGCATTAGATTACATCAAATTTCGAACATAAAATTTGGTTGATGGTATTATTGCAAAGACCCATAGCAAAATAATCTAGGAAGATAAGGAGACCCTTAGATAATAATAGAAATAATAAAGCCTTTGAACCACCATTGATTACATACATTTGGTCTACTTGCATGGAGATTGCTATCCACCAAATGGACATCAAACTGCATAAATCCAATTGAGGAATACAAAGGTGATCCACATGATAGTACCATGATTTGATGCCAGATCACTCCTCAACTCTTTTTCTCCTCGATAGGCTTCACCCTTTGGTTCCCATGTGCCAATTTAACCCTTATTCAGTCCACTTTGTAAATTAAGAATTATATATGTTCTAGGGAGGAAAAAAAAATCTAATAGTATTACTAATGGTGCTATATATATAAGTGGTGGATAAATATCAATATAATTTAAACATATGACAGTGTAGATGGTAGTTACTTTAGATACTACCCACTACCACTGCTATGTATTTAATTTTTATTGATACTTAATCACCACATGCATATATATATATGGCATATAATACCCTATAAAACTTTCCTCACCTACTAGAGCAATGAAGACCTTCTATCACTTACATAAATTTTGAAAACAAATATTGATACCAATTATATTTCACAATTGATTATATGACAATTAGCTAATTATGGGGTGTGTGATGACTATAGACACACCATTTTTACACCCATAATTTTCGCCTTTTAAGAAACCTTAAGTTCAGGGAAAGGCCCAAAAAATATTACAAAATAAATTAAAAAAAAATAGAAAAGTAAAATGAAAAATTACAAAAAAGGAAAAAAATAATAAAAATTAGAAAATTGAAAAATACAAAAAGTTGAAAAATGAAAAAAAAAAAAACACAACAATAGTCATGCAGTAGTCCATTTGAATTATTTTTTGTGGAAATAATTTCAAGGTTAAAAACAATTTTTGAATTCAACGTCTGTATATGCAAATTGACAGAACTAGAGATTTTAGCAAAAAAAAAAAATTGAAAATTATTTTTTTGGCCTAGGTTTGGCTTACTCATTTACAAAGTCAAGAAAAATATACAATTTAAGTTGATTGTAACTTCAAATGGTGCTCTAATCGAACTTAAATTACTTAATTTATTAAAAAAAAATGAGGTTTCAAGTTAAGTTAGCATTGTATAAAACCAAGTTTGTAATTTTGTCAAATTGAACCCACTTTGAAATATATATTTTTACATGTGCATACTAGATGTCACACTCTGAGTGGGGCTCACTTGTGGTATTTCTATAAGTCATTGTTCAGCATGTGCACCAACTATATAACACCAATATCGTGGTTAGAGTGTATAAAGTTTTAACTAACACTACCCATTAACTTGTTTACTTTTAAAACATGTAGATGGATATTGAAGAAAATATATTATCACTAGGTCTTTAATGACATAATATGCATCCTTAAGTGGGGTTAGAAAGCACAAGTAAAAGGCTTTTTTATTCCACTAGAAAGAATATAGTATCACATTGAATACATCATTCAAGGGGGGTTGGTAGGGAATTATGTGAATGGAGTCTTCCAAATATTTGAGAAGCAAGTTTAATTACAATTTGAGAATAGATATTCCAATTAAAGCTATGGTTCCAACTGGAATTAACTTGTATGTTGGTGAAGGTTAAAGAAGAGATAGTGGAATGCTACAAATTGTCTCCGGTTTAACTCATATCTAAACTGTAAGCCAAATTTTATTGGACTTCACATAATTTGTTTCATGGTTCTTAAAGCTAGAATATAAAAAGGACATGGGTTAGCAAGTGAGCTTAGTGGAAAATTATTTTACAACCACTTTATAAAAGAATATTAAAGTTATATCAATATTTGAGTCATATCATTTATTAACAATTTATATGTTAGTTCACATTTAATTTAAGTAGCCTAGATTTATGAGGCATACATGTTGCTAGCGTATGCCCCTCAAATATATAATGTTTGAATATAATAATTTTGTAAATTCATATTATTGAAACATTTTATACCACTATCCACAAATTATCTGCAGTAGAAATTACATATATTATTAAATTGATACTTCTTTTTCAAACCTATACCATATGTAACATAGATCTTTTAATGCTAAATGTGGAGTAAAGAATTAGCTATCTATTCTCTATTTTATATCATTAAGTTAAGCTTTCAATTGAACTCGACATTATGTGTACAAAATAACTATTATTGACAAAATATAGAGAAGTTGGTTAGAAAAGTAGTGGAATGCGATAACGTGCAATGATAATGCTTTTTTTAGGGTAAATCATGTTGATCATGATCTTGGACTTTGTGATAGCTTATTTTGTCAAAATTTATCAAAATAACAATATTTATCCCCTAATTTTACTTATGTGTATGCTAACATGATGCAAATGCTAACTTGTCATTATCATGTCAACATTAACAATCTATTTTATTTAAATATTGTAATTATATATATAGTCATTAACCAAAATTAATAAAAATTAAAAAAAAGAAAAATGTTGAATTCTTCTTTTTAAATAGCATCCCACTTTACATGTACATTATACTTATACATATATATAATAATTAATTAAATTAATGAAAATACGTTAAAATTCAAAAAGAAAAAGTTTAAAAAGGGTAATAAAATAAAAAATGGTCACTTTAGCTATCCCTTAGCCTTGGGGTGGTTGGAGTGATCATGATTTTCCCAACTACTCATGAGCCACTAAAAAAGTGGGCTTTTTTTATTGAATGGGATGGTTACCGCGACTCCCTTAGAGTAGTGGGCAACCACTCCCATTGGATTAAAAAAGAAGAAGAAGAAAATAAACCTAAAACCTAATTGAGTTGCAATTATTTCGTACAAAATAATTGGGTTTAAGGCCTATTCTAGGGTGGTGCAAGGTCACCCTTGACCACTCATTGAATCAAATGACCCTCTTTTTTCAGTGTATTGTAAGCCCATGAGGAAATCATGGTCGTTTCAACCACCTTAACCAATGAGGGGTCATGTAGCCCCTCCTAAGTGGCTATTAGCCACCTCTTACCTTTAGGGTAGCTAGATGTGATCACTTTTTTTTCTTTTTATTGCCCTTTTTTTATTTTAATATTTTCAAAAATTTCAATCTATACTCATAGACAATTGGGGGACACTTTCAATTTTGTTTCTATTTTTGCAAATCATCAACAATGCGTTTAAAATGCTTATTAAATAAGCTTATTCATGTAAATTTACCTAGAAAATGCGAGAACACTTCTTATTAGTTGTTCATGCGATCCTAATTTTTTAATAGAATAAACTATATTATATATATATATATATAAAAGAAAAAGGAAAGAATACTGCATTGATTATACTGTGTCTTTAAATTAAAAAAAATAGATATAGATATTTAATTTTGAAAACACTTTTCATTCGATTTATCTTTATGATAAGTAGGATTTTTTTTAAAATTATAAAACTTTTTAAATATGTCAGATTGCAAATACACTCCTCATGTTTGTTATGAGCACTAAGTCTTCTTATTTTTAAAGTTGTACTCTTGTGATCATGTGGAATCTTGCAGGACTATTTTTTTCTTAATTTTGTACATTTTTTTTTAATTTTAGTGTTTTTCTATTATATATATATATAAAAAAATAGTAAAATAGGTTCTAAATATATATATATATACATATATATTTTAAAGATTTAAAAATATAAGAATATAATTTTAAAGATAAAATAGCTAAGTACGGAAGACTAACATAATATAAGGATATATTTATAATTTAAACTTTTAATATTATACCACATATAATGTTATGTATCCCATTTGGAATCATTAGATACCACATTAATATTTTTATAAACTTTCTTTTTTAAAAATTTCTTGGCTTTATCCTTACATCTTCAAATAAAGAATATTAATATTTATTTATATTATTTATGGAACCTAAATATAAAATTTAAACTAAAACAATATCTAAAATTAAAAAGAAAAACCCCATCTTCCATTGAACCTTTCCTCGTTAAAGGATGACCTTAAAAAATAGATGCTTGGTATATAGCATATGGTGATATGCAACCAGCATTGTACATGCTGTTATTATAGTTCTGACAGGGATTTGCACTAGGAATGCTACCCGTATCGTTTGTCAAAATAGCGGCAGCGAGGCCTACCAGTTTGTTGTATCTCCTGGGAATTTGGATGACCATGACGTGTAATATGTATGCGATCCAATCCAATTTATCCTTCCAAACGGAAACAGAAAAAGCCAAAACAGGACTCATCGTCAAACTCTGTCTTGTCTTCTGTATTTGAAATCTCGGTCATTTCCTACTCTTTCTCCATCTGAATCGATTCTGTTGAATTTCCATTCTTCAAAGCCTACGACACACAAAGAGAGAGAGACAAGAAGAAGAAGAAGAAGAATGAGCATTAGCAAAGAAGAAATGGAAGATGGGGATTTGAGAAAACCATTCCTGCACACAGGAAGCTGGTATAAGATGCCCGGATCCAGACAATCCAGTTTCGTGGGTTACAGTTTCTTGGGTTCCGCTAACCTCGTCCGTGACGGCTCTGTTTCTGTCATTCTCTGTGTCCTCATCGTCGCCTTAGGACCTATCCAATTCGGTTTCACTGTAAAATCTCTCTCTTTGGACTCTCTCGTATAATGATCCTGTCACTTTCCCGTGTTAGCTTCTATTTAAATGTTTACGTACAACAGAGGAATGGCAAAATGAGATTAATCTTTCGTAGCTGATGGTCATCTGCGATGAAGATAAATGCTCCTATATGATTACAAAAGCATTATAACCTCATCGTATGATGATGTGATTAATGGAGATACAGAGGAGAAAAAGTAAAAAAAGAAAAACGCAGTGGTAAGAAATAACCATTTCGTGGTAAAAAGAATAACCAAAATACTGTCATAAACTACCACGAATATTATAGAAAAACAGTTACCATGGAAACATCCAGGGCTTCCCGATCGCGGTACCTAGTTATTTGCCAAAGCCATTTGGATTGGTACCACATGTGTTAAGTGCCTTTGAGATGAAAGAACCAGGATCTGAGTTAAAATTATGAAAATGTTACATATTTCGGGAAATCTCAACATGATTAGAATTTAAGGTAGCCTCTTTCTTGTAATTCGATCAAGCTAATGCGGTCTCTATAACTGTTGGTCCGCCTCCACTGAAAGTGTGCGCTTAATTTGTAGTATCTTTCTCATTTATTCCTCATTGTTTCTACGTGTTTCAGTTGCTTGTGTCAGATTTCTATTGGCACCAAAAAGATGTCTAATTTTTTTTTATCGTAGTCTTTTAAATAATTGTTGTATGTCAAATCGGGTCAATTTTGGTTAGATTTATGTGTCAATTTTTTTCAACTTTTCCTGGTGAATTGTGTCTTGTACCCAGATACGACATTTCTTTTTATTTGTATCTAGGACTGTCGGCATTTTATCAATATGAACTTATAATTTATGAAAATTTGCTTTTGATTTTGTTTGACTTGCAGTGCGGATATTCATCTCCCACACAAGCAGATATCATCAGTGACCTAAGACTTAGCCTATCAGAGGTTCGTGCTGATCTTTTTGGCTTGTGAATAATTGATGTCTAATTCTCCTCTTTGAGTAATAGTGGTGATCTTGCAATGATTTCAAAACAGTTCTCATTATTTGGCTCGTTGGCAAATGTTGGTGCAATGGTTGGGGCAATAACAAGCGGTCAGATGGCAGAATACATGGGTCGAAAAGGGGTACGATATTGATCCATTAGCCATCTCGAAATAATTTCCTGATATTCCTTCTACTAGCTTTTTAATGGACCCGAGGGTTTGGCTGGAGAGCCAAAAGTGAAGACCTTCCAGAATTTCAGATAGTGAAAGAATTTTCACCTAATACATTAGAAGAGAAACTTGTCTGATCTAAGACAATTGAACCTCTGGAAAATGAGTCTAACGTATGAGTATCGAACAACAGAGAATCTTCACGTCTTTGTCTTGCAATAGTTGCCCAACGGTCCAGGATATTTATTGCTTCAATATATATATATATATATATCAAGTGTGCTCATTCAGCAACCTCATTGGATCTTCACTTCAAAAGCCTCCAAAGCACAGCTGATCTCGTTGCATCACCTTTAGTCTCATTTGAAATATTGTTGATGATATATATACTTAATTCTACGAATATATCGGTGGAAACAACTATTAAAGTACTTGAAGTACAAGAGAGCAATAGGAGGGATTGTTTCAATGGCAATTGCATCCACTGGGTTCTGGCATTGCCAGGTTGAACACTTCAGACAGAGAAGTGATTCCCTTTTTATTTTTTATTTAATAAAAAAAAAGACCCTTTTGATCAAGTGCAAACAGAGGTTTGCGTATACTCATAGCAGGTTTATTTGAACTAGCTGAACTCATAATTTGGGATTCTGCAGTCCTGATTTTTTATGCTTTTTGTATATAGAAAACCCAGGCTCAACACTGGGCTACTGCAATAGACCTTTCCTTAGCCTTTAATGGACCTTTCTTAGCCTTTTTTTGTTGACTCTATTCCTCGTACAAGTACAGAATTTCACTGGAAATAGAATATTGATTGAATGAAAGCTGTAATTTCTTAGTCTAGATTATCTTAAATACGAGAGATGTGTGTATGCTTGCGGTTTATGTTGCTTACAACAGACTGCTAAGATGGTAAATCCCTGAATTGTGTGTCACTATGCTGTATTGCAGTCTCTGATGATAGCTGCAATCCCAAATGTTATTGGGTGGGTTGCCATAGCAGTTGCCACAGTAAGTAAAATTGACATTTGAATCATCCGGAGATTATGCACATTTTTGTATGTAATTCATCTTTTCATAGGATCTGTCATTCTTGTACATGGGGAGGTTATTAGCGGGCTTTGGCGTTGGAATTATATCATATACGGTATGTTTCGCAGCATCATATAGTTTCTAAATTTACCATCGTTTAGATCTTTTAACAACACTAAAATCAGGGTTATGTATGCAGGTTCCTGTGTACATTGCTGAGATAGCGCCGCAAGACATGAGAGGAAGTCTTGGAGCTGTAAATCAGGTTGGTCTGTTAGTGTCATGAGTTTGTTAAGCATCTTTTATGGTAGTCCTGACCTATCATGAATGAGAATCACTTGCCTTCACTTATTTTCTATATTTATGTAGCTGTCCATCACCCTTGGTATTCTGCTGGCTTATTTGTCGGGACTTTTTGCAAGCTGGAGAATACTTGCTGTTTTAGGTAAGTCAATGGATTGTATGTTACTATCTTCCGATTAAAGGTCAAGAAGTTACATTAGTGGGCCAAATGCACACTAAATATACTAGACACGGTTACTGACTTATCCACACGCGCCCGCCACACACACACACATATATATATATATATATATGATATATGTATGCATGAGTATCTGTATGCATATATATATATATATATATATATATATATATCTAGAGAGAGAGATACAATGACAATAATAAAAAAGGGCAAATCTTTGGCATAGAAACTCATCTCCTAGGTCAAGGCATTTTCCTTTTTTTTTCTGTTAAAAATTGAATTTGTGTCATTCCTTTATGTAGATATATTTTTAAGGCTATTTAACGCATGGACATTAGTGCAGGTGCTGTACCATGTTTGGTTTTGATTCCTGGCTTGTTTTTCGTACCAGAATCTCCTAGGTGGCTGGTATGAATCATGTAAAATGAATTCTCACTTAAGCATTTTTTTTTTCCTTCAGCTTCTTTTTGAAAGTTTCTTCTTTTGTTGCATCTTTGTCTTCTGTTTCTCTTGGGGTATTGGACGAATGCAGGCCAAAATGGGGATGGCGGATGAGTTTGAAAATGCATTGCAAGCCCTACGAGGATTTGGAGCTGACATTTCTTCTGAAGCCAACGATATAAAGGTATTGGAGATACTTTATATGCGATCAATGTGAGCTCAGCGGTATGTTTTGCCCGTTATGCTGATCATCTGATTCCTGACAGAAAGCACTACATTATACGTCACTACCTGTCAATGAGTTTTTCTTTTGGCCAATTCTTGGCATATTTTTTCTTCTAATTGCTTCAAATTGCAGAGATCTGTTGCATCAACAAGCAAAAGAACTACAATCAGATTTGCAGAACTCAAGAGAAAAAGATATTGGTTCCCTTTGATGGTATCTATTGCTGATTTATTTATTTGCTTATTTTTCTAAAGGATCTATTTCTAATTTAACTATTCTATATGGTGAGAAGTTTTTCTGTAACAAATATACATCTTCTACAGATAGGCATTGGATTACTTGCTCTGCAGCAACTCAGTGGCATTAATGGTGTTCTGTTCTATTCCACTAAAATATTTCAAAGTGCTGGTTAGTTAATATCATTTATCATTTTGTTTTGAGTCTCTTGGACATGTTAAAGCCTAATTTCTATGCCATTGTGGCATTATTTTCCAAAGATGGATTTAAAAATTTTGACCCTTTGTTCATGAATGGAGTTCTTATGCCTTTGCTTGAATGAGAAGATAGGCAGTAAAGGGAACGACTCAGGGGGCTAGGGCACGGCAAGTGTTATTTGGTTTAGATCGACAGAAAATGGCTTATGCTAGACCAAAAGAACCCTTTTTTGATTTTTTCTTTTTAGTTGCACCTAGATATTCATGAATAGTTTCTGGAGTCCTAACTCTCATTTTCTTTTTCTGCTTATACAGGGGTAACGTCAAGCAACGTGGCAACAGTTGGCCTTGGTGCTCTCCAAGTACGTAGGCACAGCACATGCGATTCACCATCATCTCCTAAATACGTGTAAATGATGGAAAAACTATAATCTTGCTTGCTCAATAAAACTTGGTATATGTAGGTTGCTGCAACAGGGGTCACTACTTGGCTTGTGGATAAAGCGGGGAGAAGGCTGCTTCTTATTGTGCGGTATCCTAATCCATTGCTTTAATGATTCTAAGATTCAAGTAAATGATTCTAAAATAAGAATCATCGATGTAGGTATCCTCATCTGCAATGACCATTAGCCTTCTCTTTGTAGCAGTTGCATTCTATCTTGAGGTTTGTTATTTGGTTGCCCAATCCACACAGATTTTCTCTTATGAGATATTCTGATACCGTGTGATATACAAGATAAGTAATAATTTTCCGGAAAAATGCTTCAGGATATGATTCCAGAAGATTCAAAATGGTTTGGCATAATAAGAATCCTATCGCTTGTTGGGGTGGTGGTACGGTTTCTTATATCCTTCAGTCTTAGTTCTCTCCTTTTCTCAAGCATAATCCTACAATTACATTTCTTAGTAAATCTGCTGAACTACCTTCACACGCAGGCATTTGTTATTGGCTTCTCTCTTGGAATGGGAGCAGTTCCTTGGCTTATAATGTCTGAGGTATGTGAGTTTAACTAACATTTTTACTTGGCAGACAACTAGGTAGTTAAATTGGTGCCAAAAGGGTGAATCCAAACTCAATCAGAAAGACACAGCAGTGCCTTCAAATCATCATAATATGTAGTGTAGTTATTCCCGTGTCTTTATCTTTCTATCCATCCATCCATCGATCTATCTGTTTCCCTTTCAGAGGCGTAGACGTATATCAAGGCTTCAGTATTTATGGTCTCCTACGCCATTTTTATTTCCTCTAGGCTTTGAGTCAACTTATGAAATTTCAATATCGAAATACATTATATACCTGTGATCACCAAAAAAGAAGCCGTAGCTGCCATCTTTCCCACTTTCATGGTTTTGAGCAGTTGCAGCTTAAAGTCGCAAAACGCAGTTTCAACTCTTATAAGCTTCCTTGAATAGCTTTATTTGGGGATAAAAAATAATTACCAGCTGCCTATTCTGGAAAGTGGAGAGAAGTAAAATTGCTTTTTTTTTTTTTAATGTTTTGTGTAAAATCGTGCGAAATTCAATGATTTAGAAGGTCAAAATTGCCGTTAGCCAAAAAAAAAAAAAAACACTTTGCAGAGAATTATATGAAAATTCGCATTTGAAAAACAGTAATTTTTCAATGACTCAGTTTTAAATATGGACCACTGAGACTCTGATTGATCAATTACAGAATAGTTTAACAAACCAATGGGATGCTATGAAGTAATTTATAATTACTTCCAATTTATGCTAATTTTGCATCTCAATTTCCTGTCAGATACTCCCAGTGGGTATAAAGAGCCTTGCTGGCAGTGTGGCAACACTGATTAATTGGCTTATATCCTGGCTAGTTACAATGACTGCAAACTTGCTCTTGGATTGGAGCGCTGGAGGGACCTTCACAATTTACGCTGTCGTGACTGCTACTACTGTTGTTTTTGTGGTACTGGCGGTTCCTGAAACCAAAGGCAGGACTCTTGAAGAGATCCAATCTTCTTTTAGATGATTCTATTCTTGAAGACTGACAGTGACGATCTACAATTGGCACATGCCACAGGCACCGTTCCATTGATGAAAAAGTCACTGTTTTGTTAAAGGTAAACGGGTAAAGAAGTGTATTTTGAAACTCTTGTGCCAAAACCAACATTAAAAAAAGAAAGAAAGAAAGAATCATTTGTCTAACTCTTCTGAAAATGTTAAGATACATGCTTTTCTATTATGAAGTGAAGCAATGCAATGCTCAAAAGAGTGAGACTTTTGAACAGCTGTAGAAAACAATTGTTCTCACTTAATGAAGGCTCTTTTTCCCCTTTGGTCCTGTATCATGGTCTTGGATATCATAAATAGTAAAAAGTTGCAGAAGAGCGCCAGCAGGGCTAAATTTGGCTATAAATGTAATTATATATATTATTTACAGTGCCTAATCCTTTAAAAAAATTATTAAGGGGATAATAGAAGATGAAAATGCAACAGCATGTAGAAGTACAAGTATGTGTGTAGCGAAAATCATTTCAAATGGCAAAGTAACGGACAGTAGTCTTTAATATTTAAGGTACTTTCATGATAACCTCAAGTTCTTCCAAATTAAGTTCAGTTGTATCTTTTTTGTCTCTTAGTCTTCCTTAATCATGAACATTCAGATGGGGTGGACCAGTTCTAATTTTCTCCACCCCCCCAACAATTGTACTACATATAGAATCCGGCAATATATATACACATTCAGCATTTGTAGTCAAAACATAACCTTTGTGTTCACATATCTTAATTGAAGCAAGATGTAGGCATTCACTAAATTTTCAAACTAAGTATTGTTGTTTTACTTCAATTTGTGAAGGTTTCATGCATAAATACATGTCATACAACAGTGAGGGTGTTAATTATGTCTTTTTTTTAATCATAATTTAACACTTGAGCAAATTAAAAAATCTAATATGAATATACATTAGCTAAACTAGTAGATGTTTAACCACCATTAGTTGGAACACCATTGGGATAGTGAAATTGAGATAGTAGATGGGAATCCAATAATGAGTTAGGCTATACCAAGACAAAATTTGGAGCGATACTAACATGTCGGTCTCAAGAGTGTCACCTTGTTTTTTCAAATTAGCCAAACTAATTGCCACATATTTTGCAATAGGCTAAACCTAGCTACTTGCAAACCAAACACCATCTTATGCTCAGTTTTCAGAGTTGGAAGCTATTGAATTTACCTACAAACCCAATACTAGAATCCTTATAATAAATGAATAGTATGATCATGTAATTATTAACATGTAATTTCAACAACATACAAGCAATATGATCATATAAGAGAGAATCCACTAATCTTGAGATAATCCCTCTTAATGTCCCTTAATCTAACTCCTTGCTATTGAATTGGGCATAAACCCAAGTTTAAGTATAAAACGAGGCAAAACAAGTGATGAGTGTTCGGGCCAAGTAAGAATGGTATTCATAGTGGCCAATAAAGTTGTAGTAAAAAAGGGCTTCATCCAAATCTTATGGAGGGAAAGTTAGGTGAAGCTTGCTGATTGGGATCAGTTGCTAATGAACCGCTTTGTTCAAATCTCGCACGTGAGAATTGGATGAAACCTTTAAAAAAACTTCATCTTCCCTCTTCATCACATAGCATTGCTAAATAGGATGACAAGGGAGCTAATTCATTCGAGTCTCATTAGATAAGATTTGAATGAAGCCTCTTGCTTCAAGGACAATCGTACCTTGTTGATTGAGATTTAAATCTCATGCTGGAGCTCCAAATTTGTAAACTTTGGCCAATGTGCTCCCAATACTTGGTCATTGTTGATTTTTGTAAATGATATATCAGGTTTCAAACTCATATGGTATGGCTAGTTCACCACATAGTACTACCTTAATAGGAATATGCTACACTTTTCAAATCTTTGTGTCCAAAATTTATTTACCTAAAAATAAATAAAACTTCAAATGGGATGACCAAAATGCCTAATGGAAACCATACTGCAACATACACATATAAATGCTAAGCCAATTCACACAAATTGCTTATTTTAATTAAATGCAACAAGCAATTCATTTAGGTTATGCTTTAGGTGCAGCAAAAAACAAAATCTTGGTGTCTTAGGAGTCAAGATTTAAAGTAACTCAAACTTGAGCAACTCTACATATGCATGCACACACTCATATATATATATGCATGCGTACATGTAGAGTATTTATATGTGTATGTTGGACTTGCAATTATTTTATTTTTATGTTATTCTTTAATGTATTAAATGCTAGGGTCTATTTTGATTTCATGTATTTTTAATTATGTCTTATTTTCTTTTTATGACGTTAAAATCCTAAGTCTAACGTTAAAAGGCTATGGTATAAGTTAGACTTAAGTGGATTTGGTTGAGGTGCTAATCACAAGAAACACATCAATGAAGAACATATTTTGAATCATAGAATGACTCAAATCAAAAGAATTTGTTTTTTCAAAGAGAATGTTTAGTGGTTTTGAATGTAAATCAACTTCCGAGACAAGTTTTGTAAGAAGAATCGGCCTTACTTCTGATAGTATACCATGAGGGCACTTCAAGACAAAGCTTTTGATAGGCACAATAAAAGATGCTTCTGACAATGTGGTTCTTAAAGATTATTGATGTGGGTGAATCTTAGCTTAAATGGACATTATTCTAAATATTTTGGATAGAGAAAATGAATTCTACAAGGCCTAACACATTAGGGATGCAACTAGCTAGATAGTTATTTTACCTTCTTTTTAAACAATTATTTTTTAGTAGTTATTTTAATTCCGTTTCTACTATCTTCCTTTTATGATGATTATTTAGTACTCATGTATAAATACCCTTGTAGCCCTACAAATTGAAGTATAAGTTATTGAATGAATATTAATCCTGTCACTCTTTCTGAGTATTGTGTAAAACCTTTCTTTAACATTGAAATTGTTTTCCTTTATTGATCTTATTAGTTAAAGTGTTCTAATTGTAGTGATCCTTTAATTGTTCTAACCTTGTGTCATATCAATAGATCAATTAAACCCTTTTGATTTGCATAAATTGTGAGTAATATCATAGCATTAAAGTTCTTAACTTAACTACTAGTTTCACATATCAATTGTATTTAGAAATTGATCTGGATTCTAGGCATATCATAATTTTAGTATCAAAGTAGAGGTTTGGTAAAGTTGGTATTTGTGTTGGTTCTAATCTATTCGACTTAGCACATATTTCAAGGAAGACTAGTGATAATGTTCATCTAGATGCTAGTGACAAGGGTAGTGATGGGTGTTATAAGAAGATAGGATATGAATAATGCTGGGAATGAAGTGGGTCAACAATTAGCAAATGATGTGCACTATAATCACCATACGACGAACGTTGATATAGGTGTAAGGTGCAAATTTATTAGATAGAGATAACCATGAAGGAATGTATGGGGGTGGAAATAGGTATGTTATAGAGTGTAAAGAAGAAGTAAATCTAATAGAAGAGGAAGGAGACAATTTTCGAGCAAATTGCATGGTCAAAGGGAGTCAACATATACATGGGATAAAGATGATTAAATTAAAGATTCTTAAATTTGATGAACATAGATCACTTAATGATTACTTAGATTGGGAGTAGCAAGTGCAAAGACTAAATGTTCTGAATACTACAAGTGTACTAAACTTAAACCAATTGCCTTGGAATTTACTGGGTATACATCTTTGCGATGGAAGAATGTGAAGGTTCAAAGGAGAGAAGATGGTAAAGCTAAAATGATAGCACAGACCATGATGAAAAGAGTATTGAGCAAGAGGATTGTACCTAATACTATAAGTAGGAATTATTCATGAAATTGAAGTCATTAAGATAAGGGGGAATGTGTGAGCATGATTATGTGCAAGAGTATAAGACTCTTTTGATTCAATGTGAAGTGAATAAGTGTAAAGAATAAACCATAGCAAGGTTCACTACAGGCTTAAAGTATGAAATTGCATATATGGTTAAGTTAGAGTCCTATTCTTATGAGCTTTGGATGATGTAATAAAGTTACCCTTTAAAGTTAAGAGGCAGAGATATAGAGGTGGAGGTAGATCTATGGGTCTTGCTAACAAACTAGAAACTTCATGTGAGAAGGAGAAACCTAAAGATATAGAACATGAGAAAAAGGAACACAAAAGTTATGAAAAGAGTAATAGTAGGAAGTCCAAGGGTTATCACGTGTAGAAGCATGATCAAAAGCATTAAAGGAAGAAGTTGAGTGAGATCAAGTGTTTCAAGAGCTTGGTATTTTGACATCTTGCTTTTGAATGTCCAAATAGACGAGTTATGATTCTAAAGTAAGAAAATGGAGTTCAAGTAGTGGAAGTGGAGAGTGAAGAAGGGAAGGTAAAGGATATACAAGCTAAACATAAAGAGTATGAAGTTGAGGGGGATGGTACTAAAAGAGCAGAGGGTAAAGTTATGACAATAGTAGCTTCACAAGGATTAAATATCAATAATTCTAGAATGGACGAGCAAAGAAAGAATTTATTTTACGGCTAGGGAATAGTGAAGGGTGAGACTTGTTCTTTTATTAATGATGGATGTAGTTATATTAATATTGTTTTTAGTATCTACATCCATAGGATTGGAAGCCATGCCTCAATAGAGGCCATATGATTTATATTAGTTTAAGTCCCATTGAAGGGGTCAATATGAGTTGGTAGAAAGGTTAAAGTTCCATTGAAGGTTAGCACATACAAAGATGAGGTGGAATGCGATATTAAACCAATGGATGCTGCTAATATTTTGATACGAACCACGCCAACCCGTGACGAAACCTAATACCAATACGTTCGGAAATTCGTTGCTTAAGACGCCCAAACACCTAAAGTGGAAAACCGCGACCCGTTGTCTATAAGCGAGACAAGAACCTTGGTATAAAAGTGAAGATGCCACAATCGGGATGGAAGACCGATTGATAAGTCGAGATGAACGCCATGGAAATCAATCCGATAAGTTCGATTTAGTTCTTGAAGAACCAAGAGAGGTGCCTCTCAAAAGTGTTTAATGTTCAAAGATGTATATCTTGTTGTTCTAAACCCTAGGAGCTTTTATACTAGGGTTACAATTCGTGTAAAAAACAAGTCCAAAACGACGTACTTTAGTTAAGTGACATAAAAACGCGAAACAGAACAAGCTGGTCAACAGGGGATACACGGTTGTGTACACGCCCGTGTACTTTGGCCGTGTACTTTTCTGTGCAACCTCTGGCAACATATACGCCCGTGTACTTTGGCCGTGTATCTTTCTGTACAACTTCTGGCAACATACACGCCCGTGTACTTTAGCCGTGTATCTGTCTGTGGATTTGCTTGACTCCATACACGGCCGTGCCTTGAAAATGCACGCCCTCTTCAACTCGTATCCAGTATAACTTGTACAAAAGCAAGGGTCTTCCAATGGTTGTTCCAATCCGTTCTAACTTCATGATTGCTCCAATCCTTTCCGGCTTCATGGACAACCTTTATCAACTCGTTAAGTGCTTCCTTGAATCATTTTGCTCGATTTCTTATGATCGATTCAGGTGGCACTTCAAGAGGATCCACATTTCTTCTTCCGGCTTGGCTCTCATCCTAGATCTCATCATATTTTATTAGGAAGACCTTGGTTGTATGAGAAGGTTGATGTATGGTAACTTCCATAATACTTATGCTTTTAGAAAGAATAGGCAAATGATTGTACTTCTTCCTATGAATCTAACCAAGTAGAGAGCAGACAAGTTGCTCAAGAAAAGTTGAAGGAAGGTATGAACAACTTGTTTTCTAGAGAACTTTCTTATTCTCATCCTATGTTGAAGAAGAAGCAAGATTCAGGATGATCTTTTTCAAAGGACGGGGTGATTCTAAGAATCAAACTCCTAAATTGATGTTAGAAAGCCATGGAAAAAGTTAGACTTAACTAGATCTAGTTGAGGTTTTGATTACAAGAAACAAACTAATGAAGAATACATTCTCAATCATAGAAGAACTCTAATCAGAAGCACATTCAGTTCTTCAAAGAGAATGCTTAGTGGTTTTGAACAAGTCATCTTCTAAGAGAAGTTTTGCGAGAAGAATTGGTGTTGTTTCTAATAGTACACTAAGGGGTTCGAAGGCACTTTAAGATAGAGTTTCTTATAGGCATAAAGCTTCTGACATAATAGCTTCTTAAGATTATTAACATAGGCAAATCTTAGTTTAAATGGACATTATTTTAAATATTCTAGATAAGGAAAATGAATCATGCAAGGCCCGACAAATTAAGGATGTAGTTAGTTAAATAGTTATTTTACTTCATTTTTAGACAATTATTTCCTTTTAGCAATTATTTTAATTCATTTTCTAGTATCTTCTATTTGTGATAGTTATTCAGTGTTTGTGTATAAATACCTTTGTAACCTTATGAAATGAAGCATAAGTTATTGAATGAGTATTAATCTTATTAATCTTTTTGAGTATTTTATGGGACCTTTCTTTAGCATTGCAAGTGTTTTCCCTATTGATTTTATCAATTAGAGTGTTCTAATTGTAGCAATACTTTAATTGTTCTAATGGTTTTGTCATATTGGTAGATCAATTAAAACCTTTTTATTTTCATGAATAGTAGATAATATTGATTGTGGAATTTTAAAATCCACCCAATTCAATTGTTAAATCCAATTTGATTAGTTATCCATTTCCTTTGCTTTTAGTTGTCCCAAATCAATTTTGCCCCATAGATTTAAATGCTATCAGTTATGATGTGTTGAAGTCATATTTTAGGTATCAAAGGCATTAAAATTCCTAACTTAACTATTGGTTGTGCAAATCAATTATACTCAGAATCTCATATAGATTTTAGGCACATCATAATGGGTTTGTCATTATAATTATTGCTTATTAAGAGAGTCGTATTTTTTCTTTTTATAACACTTATGCCCCCAAGGTTGTCAAGGTTAGTTAATATTGTTGTTAACAATACATTTTTTTGTTATTGACACTTAAATATTGAAAACTCCCACTGAGAACCTTTCTCTACAAATCCTAAATGTTATTAATCATAATTGATTGTGGTGACTACCCTCTCGAAATTATTCAGTCATTTTGTTAGATCAATTGAATATTTTCAAAACCTTTCTTAAATTTAATCAATTGTGTTATCATGTTAATTGATTATTTTCAAACCCTTCCTTATCTTTAATTATCCTATCATATCAATTAAGGATTTCAAGTCCTTAGTTTGAATATTTTATCAGTGCTATCATATTGAATAATTTAATTTATTCATATTGTTTATTTTCCTTGTTTCTTAAATAAAAAACCTATAAAAATTATAAAATTTAAAAACCCTAAAAATACAAACTTTCTTTAATTTTTCATAGTTTTTGAAGATTTCCGCATGCTTAACTCAAATATGGATTTTTTTTCCCTTATCATATTGGTATTTGATCCAAGGCTTGACCTAAGCTGTACTTACATGCCAGTGCAAAGCCTTGGAGCGGCAATGATTGAAAAAAAATAAAATTAAGGTGGCTAAATTATGTTAAGGGTTACTAGTGTGTAGGTGCCTAAGCTAACATAAACTAGAGTTAGTGACATGGAAGCGGCTTTACATGTGGCATATTGTCACATTACTTGTTGGTAATCTCTTTCTTTTATTTTTTATTGAAGTTTTAAATTTTAGGAGTTAAAAAAACATTTATTATTGTGGCCATGGATTTTGGGATGCTTAGCATAATACTAAAGTAAATGACTCATGATGTTGAAACATGGAGAGTTCAACCTAAAAAGGAATTAGATGATTTGTGTAACACTATTCAAGAACATCAAAATAAAACTTTTTAGGCTTTTGAAGATTGTTTGGTGAATATAGTGAGGACTCTTAAATTAAGGAAAAGGGATAGTAGTGAGAGCCTAAAATGTGACAACTAATGTTTAGGTCGTAATCATATTGAATATCAGTGTCTAAATGAGTATGTGGTAAAATTGTAGTTGGTGTTCCTATATTTACTATTTATTATTGAGGACAATATTAATGAACTAAGAATTTCAATAGTTATTTAAGAATAAGTTTTTGCAAACTTGATTGAGAAAGTCCCTAATACTATAGTTATTGTAAGTAAAGGGGATGAGGGTCTTAATAGGGATAGTAAAGCGGTAGAGTTTGAAGGTGCTATGAATGGTGAGGTTAACAGTGGAGATATAACTCTACATCCTTTGACCTTGGAGGAGGATAGGGTTGTGTTGCATTGGGATGTTAGATACCTAACATTATTTTGTTAAGGTTAATGCTTGGAGATGATGGTGATTACAAGTACTTGCATTTTGATCTTCTACCATGTTGATAGACTTATAACAATCCACTACTGGGATTGCCAAGTATTGGTGGATATTGCAACTCTATTGTATTTGAAACGCCCTGAAATCCAAGCCGCGCTATTGCTTGCCATGTGTCTTTATCTTACAAGAACACGTTAAGGTTCTGAATCAACTTTGATATATTTTAACTTGTAACTCCTATATAAAAACATTCCATACATTCCTAAAATTCAAATAATCTCAAAAACCATATCAAACATATGATGCAGTAGAAGTCTTTAAATACCAAAATAATATTCTCAAAAGATACTATCTATTACAGTTGTCGAGTCTAATTTTTGATTTCCCATTCCTAATCCGATCTATATTAGACCCTATGCTCATCTAATGTAGATCCTCGACTTGAGTTAGGAATTTCGTTTAATTTTGAAGTCGCCACCCAACTGTGGTTGGGAAAAATTGAATTAAGACTAATGGAGCGGATTAGTCTTAATTTGGACCACTAGTCGTCGTGATTTCCTCTTCTCGTTTTGTGAAAAGAGGAAAAGGGAAAACCAGAGTTTCTAAGTTCGGAGGCTAACCTATTAAAACCCTAAGGTTACCACCTAATCTCCTAAAATTTACTCCATTTAGAAATGTCTTTTATTTTATTTTTGTTGCCTTTTATTGTGTTTTTGAATAAATTATTCTAAGAAAATGATTTTTTATTCTTTTTAAGGTTGCCCCAAATGGGTGCCTACGTACCTGCTACTCAGGATCAAACAAGTCGTAGTTCGCTTTTCCTGAAACATTTAAGTGTGTTTGTGAATTTTAGTTGTGAAATCTCTTTTGATTTATGTTTTTACCATTTTGGGATTTTTTCTAAAAAATCTAAGCCTAAGCTTTAATTTGATTTTTGAAAATAATTTTAAGGAAAAACATCAATTTTGGATTTATTTTGAGAAAATAATTTTTCTAAGTGATAAAACTCATCATTTTTTTATTTTTCGACTTATTTCTACTATTATAAGTTTTTATTGATTTTTATTAATTTTTTTATGATTTTTATGAATTTTCATGATTTTTATAATTTTTTATAATTTTTAATTAATTTTTCATAATTTTTATAATTTCCATTTTTAAAAAATTTTCTCCTAGATTTTTATCTACCCTATTCTAAATTTAAAGTTTTATTATCATTTTTCTAATATTTTTCTAATTTTCTACATTTTTATTTCTATTGTTATGATTATATTAAATAAAAAAAAATCTAATTTCTAACATTTTTCTATTTATTGAAATATAAATAACAAATAACAAATAAGTAAATAGCAAATAAATAAATAGAATAATTTGAAATAAATAAAGTAACTAAATAAAAAAATAAATAAAAAAATTAAAAAAATCAGAAAATCCGACTTACCTGGATCCGAATCGGTGCGTAGGTCGGGTCGGGTCGATCAGATGCGGCGGCTGGATGTGCTCATTGACGGCGTTCCGACGGCCTTCTTCAGCGGTTGAGGTGTCGAATCCTAGGTTCTTGGGGGTGAGAAATCCAATGGTGGCGGTGGTTTGCTTCAGAAACGCTTCTTGGTGGTTGCCCAACTCTTGATCGGCGATCGCGGTTTCGAAACAACTCTGGCGAACTTCGATTCTCTCTTTTCTCTCACTTTCTCTCGCTTTTGATCTGTCCTCTAGCTTCCTTACTTCATCCTCTATTTATAGGCTTTCGAAATCGAGCTGGATAAGCTCAGATTTCCACCGATCGACGCAAATCGAATTTGCGGTTAAACAAACTAACTCCAATTCGTGTAAATCCATCGATTTGTTGATTTTTGATTCCAATTTGATGATGTTTATCTTAATTCTGTTGAAGATCTGTTAGATTCGTGCAAAAAATTGAATCAAAACGGTCGAAATTCGGATTTTTCCCCTCATCGGCGATCTCGGGCAGAAGTTGAAGACGATCACGCGCCCGGCGCATGCATTCGCTCCAGCCAATCAGATGTTGCCACGTGTCCCAAGTAAAGGAAAAATTTGCAAGACGCGGATTCTGCTCCCCCTGAGTTTCAAACCCCTGACCTCGCACCCGCGTGTGCCTGCCTGACCGTGGTTCGGACCAGCAGAGCTAGACCATGTTCGCGATTTTCTTTATTTCACAAATTGCATATATGCAATGCAATTTTTTTATTTTTTTGTATTTTTTTGAAATTTCAAAAATTTGTAAAAATTATTTAATCTTTATTATTGCCATTTTTGAAATTAGTTTTTAAAATTGATGTGTTTTCCTATTGTTAATGTTAGGGGAGAATGTTAAGTTCTCTAATTTAGTTTTGATGTTAACAAAAGAGGAATGGATGTTTAAGATAGCACGTAATTTTTCTAAAGTTGAACAAGGAGACAGAAGCTTGTTCAGAACCTTCAAAAGTGTTATATAAACTATTTTTGTTCTGACAGAAGGTGTTTCAGAAGTTGTGTAGTGTATCCGTAGTTATCGTGGTAACCTTTCAGAAGCACTTTCAGAACCTTCATAATAGGAGGATAGTTAACAGGTTTGTTTCAGAAGCACTTTCAGAACCTTCATAACAGGAGGACAGTTAACAGGTTTGCTTCAGAAGCACTTTCAGAACCTTTCATGTCTGTTACGAATTTTTCCAGATTACGTTCTAAATTTTATATCGATAGTTTTAATAAATTTCAAGGCCTAGCTCCATGTGTCAAGTATTTTTGGATAACATACTTGATCTGTTTTACTAAAGTTGGATTTTATATCAAGGGTTTTTTTTTTTTTTTTATTTACATAAATTTTTACAAGATTTTATTCAAAGATTTCATTTTATAATAAAGTGAGATCATATAAGATTTACAAGTTTTATCCAGATTTAAAGTTGGATATTTGTACTATATTTTGGGAGATCCAGCAGTTACAAAGATAAGGATAAGAGATATGGTTTTTATATCAAAGATATGGTTCCACAATGTGAGGGATATCTTCAACAAACTTGATCCAAGAGATATATCCAAAGAAGATCTCGGTCAAACTAATTATCCAAGCTTATCCTTATCAAGAATATCACGGAATGCAGATCTTCTCCGACAGATCCAACTTATTTTTGAATTGAAAATTCAAAAATAAATTCAAGATTATCACGTGGAAAGTAGCCGTTATGTTTTCTCCATATATAAAGTGTTTAATTCAAATGAAAAAAAGGAAGTGGAGAACGTTGATTAACAACAGAAAAAGAGAGAACGTTGTTGAAAGAAAAACGACACACGAGAAGAAAAGACTCATACATCTTCAAGCAAAATTCTTTACATATACATGTGATCTAGAGGAAATATGATATTCCTCATTGATGTTGTTGAAATTCCTTTCGTGAATAAGGAATTGTTTATTGTTTCATCACTGTAGTTGAGTGATTGGCTTAGTGAAGAAGCTAGAAAGACTCAACAGTGAGACTTTGCCTTGAAGAGGCTTATGTTGTATATCTTCAATTTGTTGATATAGTGAAACACAACCGGTATAGATAACCGAGACCTCGGTGTGGAGCTAGAATAGAGGACTGACGCTCGAGGCGGAACCTCTATAAATATCCGAGCATTCTATTCTTCTCTACTTTTATTTACTGCACATTATTGTTCTTCATTATTGTTATTCACGTGATTTTATTAGTCAAGAGTTTTGGTTGATTTGCGAAAAAGTGAAATTTTAAGTGATTAATCAATTCACCCCCCTCTTGATTAATCTAATTGGGACCAACAATTGGTATCAGAGCAGGACTCATCTATTTTGAGTGATCCAAAATGGTTGAAAATAATGTTGCAATTAATCGAGCTCCCTACTTCGATGGCTCAAACTTCTCATATTGGAAGATGCGTATGGAAACTTACATTAAAGCTAATGATTATGATTCATGGCAGGTCATTTCACTTGGAGACAGTTTGATCACCTTGAACGGAGATTCAACCTTGTCAGATTCGGAGAAGAAAATTATTGAGAAGAACAACAAAGCAAAAAAGTTATTACTGACTACAATTGCTCCATCAGAGTTCGATTTAATATCATCGTATGCAAGTGTAAAGGAGATTTGGGATATCCTATCTAATACATATGAAGGGACTGATACCATCAAGGAAACTAAGATAAATGCTTTAATTCAACAGTATGAATTATTTAAGTTTAAATCTAATGAAGATGTCAAAGATGCTTTTAACAGGTTTACAGCTATCACAAATGAGCTTGCATCAC
The DNA here is from genome assembly GCA_037954665.1 of Laguncularia racemosa. Lineage (NCBI taxonomy): Eukaryota > Viridiplantae > Streptophyta > Magnoliopsida > Myrtales > Combretaceae > Laguncularia > Laguncularia racemosa. Next base: position 87,637 of record JBBMOL010000659.1, read on the forward strand.
TTGGAAAGAAACTTCCAGATCTAGATCTTGTGAGGAAAATGTTGAGGATATTGCCACCATCTTGGGATGTAAAGAAAACTGCTATAGAGGAAGCTCAAGACCTAAACAAGCTAACTCTCAGTCAATTGAGAGAAAAGCTCATGGCATATGAGTCACACATAAAGACCACGCAAAGAGGAGAAGACGGTACCAAAGGAATTGCATTTAAAGTCAAGGAAATAAAGCAAAATGAAATTGAAACAGATGATAGTGACGATGAGAAAGAAGAGGACATCAGTCTTCTAGCATGTAGACTCAGCAGGCTGCTCAAGAAGCAAAGAGGTAAGAAGTTTAATGTTTTCAAGAAAAGTACTGAATATAAGCATAATGATGCAGGAAAAGCGTACAAGGAGAAATAAAAGAAGAAAGAGAAAAGGGAGATTCAATGTTATGAATGCAAAAAGCCAGGACACATCAAATATGAATGTCCAACACTGATCAAGAAAATGGAAAATTATAAAAAGAAAAGTCGAGCAATGCTAGCAACATGGAGTGATTTAGAGGATACAGAGACAAATTCAGAGGATTAAGAAGAAGAAGAGGATGAGGCAAATCTGTGTTTAATGGCTAGTTCTGAGGTACATTCTGAATTTGATGAAGATGTAACTGAAACTGACATGCTAGTGGAAATGAGGAAGCTACTAAAGGCACTAAAAAGGGCTGATACAAAATTAGCTAAGTATGAAAATGAAATAAAAGCTCTTAAGAATGAAAAGGAGGCAGTAAAGCAAACAAATTCGTTACTTGCGGATGAAAATGATATCTTGAAACAAGAAAATGAATCCATGCATGTGAGTATAGAGAAACTAAGAATAGAAAATCAACTACTTGAAGCAGAAACAAGTAACATGAAGGTAAAGATTGATGAACTGTCAAATTCGTTGAAAACTACCTTTAAGAAATTTGATGAAAGTGATAAGAAATTGACCATGTTAATTTCTTCACAAAGAGTTTCAAATGAAAAACATGGGTTAGGATATGAGCATGGTTCGAGTTCAAAATCGAATCAAAATACAGTTTTTGTTAAAGCTAAGCAAGTCTTAACTGATAAATTCAAAAGTAAAGAGTACATTTCGAATACAAATATTGTTAAAAGAGGAAATACCAAAGACTTTTACAGAAGTTATTCTGACAAGAAGTATCTACACAATGGGTACTACAGAAGCAATACCAGAAGGTATAACGGAAGTTATACAAACCAGAATTTCCAGAAACAGGTAAATGATAGGTATAGGAATGTTAATTTTTATGCATGCTTCTTCTGTAATAAATTTGGTCATATTGAGAAATTTTGCTATTATAAAAGAAATAAGCTCAGTAGTCAACAAGTAAATCGAAGAAATCAAATGAGCTTATCTTTTAAAGGGCCCAAACTTGCTTGGGTTCCTAAAAGGACTTAATTCTTTCCATTTGTATAGGGACATGAAGCTAAAATAAGAGGAACTTGGTATTTGGATAGTGGATGTTCTAGACATATGACTGGAGATGCTTCATTGTTCAATAGCATAACTTGGGAAGAAAAAGGGTATGTAAAGTTTGGAGATGATAGTATAGGTAAAATAATTACCACTGGAACGATTGGTATGCCTATGTTTCTTATTGAAAATGTATATCTTGTGCAAGGTTTAAAACATAATTTACTTAGTATTAGTCAGTTATGTGATAAAGGTTATAGGATGATTTTTGATCAAGACAAGTGCTATGCTTTTAATGAAAATGATGAAAGATTATTTGAAGGAATTAGGAAAAGAAATATCTATCTTATAAAACCAGATGAAATCAATAATGATTGTTGCTTAATTTCTTTGAATGATAATGTTTTTGCTTGGCATAAACGACTAGGACACGTTAATTTTAATCACCTAGAAAAATTATCTAAAAAGGATATTATTAAAGGATTTCCTAAGATAAATATTAAACAAGATGTGAAATGTGATACTTGCTTAAAGAATAAAATGGTTTCTGTTTCTCATAAAAGTAAAAATGTAATCTCAACTAAGAGACCACTTGAATTATTGCATCTTGATCTTTTTGGACCTACTAGAGTCTTAAGCATGGGTGGAAGCAAATATGGACTTGTTATTGTTGATGATTTTTCAAGATACACTTGGGTTATATTCTTGCGACACAAAAGAGATACCTTTGATTCTTTTCAAAAGTTTGCAAAACAAATACAAAATGAAAAAGGAGTTTCCATAATTAGTCTTCGAACTAATCATGGAACAGAATTTCAAAATGCAAGTTTTTTAAATTTTTGTGAAGAACATGGTATATCTCATAATTTCTCAGCTCCATACACTCCTCAACAAAATGGAGTAGTGGAACGCAGGAATAGAACTTTATAAGAGATGACTAGATCTATGTTAAATGAGAGTGGAATTGCTAAGTATTTTTGGGCAGAAGCAATTTCTACAGCTTGCTATATCATCAATAGAGTTTTTATTCGACCTATGACATCAAAGACTGCTTATGAGATGTTTCGAGGTAAGAAGCCTAACGTTTCATATTTTCATATCTTTGGATCTAAATGCTTTGTGAAAAAGAATCCACTCAACCTTGGTAAGTTTGATGAAAGATCTGAAGAAGCTATTTTCTTAGGATATTCTCTAAATAGTCGTGCTTATCGTGTTTTCAATAAGTCATAAAAAACTATTGAAGAATCTATAAATGTTAAGTTTATTGAGGATTTAAAGGATGTTGATTCTGATGAAGAAAAGGACTCCAATTCTAAAGCAGAAGTTAGTTCAGAACCTAAGTCAGAAGCACCTGTTGTTAACATTCGAGGATCTGATCATCCATAACCTATTTCAGAGGCAAATATAGAAGGTACTTCAGAAGTTGTAAGATCTGAACAAGAGGCTTCTAAAGCTTGGAGGTATAAGTCTGCACATCCTTCTGATCAAATAATAGGTGATATACAATTGGATGTTAAAACAAGAGCTAAACTACAAAATCTTGAAAATCATTTTGTGTTGTTATCTGAAATTGAACCTAGTAAGATTGAAGAAGCTTTGAATGATGCTAATTGGATTATATCTATGCAAGAAGAATTAAATCAATTTCAAAGAAACAATGTATGAAATTTAGTTCCTAGACCTAGAGGGAAGTCTATAATTGGAACTAAATGGGTGTTTAAAAATAAATTAGATGAAGACAGTAAAATTATAAGAAATAAAGCAAGATTAGTAGCTAAAGGTTATTCACAAGAAGAAGGAATAGATTTTGATGAAACATATGCATCTGTTGCTAGACTAGAAGCAATACGGTTAATGCTTGCATATGCATCTTATAAGGATTTTAAAGTTTTTCAAATGGATGTAAAAAGTGCATTTTTAAATGGTTTTATAAAGGAAGAAGTTTATGTGGAACAACCACCTGGTTTTGAAGATCCTTTCAAATCAGACTATGTTTTTAAATTAAATAAAGCACTATATGGTTTGAAACAAGCTCCAAGAGCTTGGTATGAAAGATTGAGTATGTTTTTGATCTCTAAAGGTTTTCATAGAGGAAAAGTTGACACTACTTTATTCTTAAAAACTTTTGATAATGATATCTTAATTGTACAAATATATGTTGATGATATTACCTTTGGATCTACTAAAGAATTGTTGTGTCAAGAATTTGCTAAGACCATGCAGGCAGAATTTGAAATGTCAATGATGGGAGAGTTGACATTCTTTTTGGGACTTCAAATAAAACAAACAAAGGAAGGAATTTTTGTTCATCAAGAAAAATACACAAAACAAATATTGAAGAAATTTGGATATGATGGATGCAAAAAGGTTACGACACCTATGAGTACTTCATCAAGGTTAGACTCTGACTTAAATGGAAAGAAGGTAAGTGAAAAACTTTATAGGAGTCTTATAGGTTCTTTATTGTATTTGACTGCATCTAGACCTGATATTTTGTTCAGTGTGTGTTTGTGTACTAGATTTCAAGCTGCACCTACAGAAATTCATTTATCAGCTGTAAAGCGAATTTTCAAATATCTAGTTAATACTTCTAATTTAGGCATATGGTATCCTAGAAATCAGAATTTTGATCTAATAGGATATTTTGATGCAGATTATGCTGGATGTAAAATTGATAGAAAAAGCACATCTGGTACTTGTCAATTCCTAGGTGATAAATTAATTTCTTGGTCTTCTAAAAAACAAAATTCTGTTACTCTATCAACAGCTGAAGCTGAATATGTTTCTATTGGAAATTGCTGTGCACAAGTTTTATGGATAAAACAACAATTGAATGATTATGGAATAAATTTTAAAACCGTGCCAATTAAATGTGACAACACGAGTGCAATAAATTTGACAAAAAATCCAGTACATCATTCTAGGTCAAAGCATATATAAATTAGACATCATTTTATTAGAGATCATGTGCATAATGGAGATATAAATGTTGAATTTGTGTCAATCGATAATCAATTTGCAGATATTTTTACTAAACCTCTTGAAAAAGTAAAATTTGAATTTATTAGAAATGAATTAGGAATTTGTAACCCCTTTTGATTTTTTCCCCCCCGAAAATATTGAAAAATCTTTATTCATTTAAAATATTTTCTTCCTTCTCTAATTCTCTTCCTTCGAAATCTGTTCTTTTTCTCTCTCTCTGTTTTCCTTCTCTCTCATTGCAACTCCAATGGTGCCTAAATCTTCAGAATGCCTCAAACAAAAATCATTCAAAACAAAATCATCAAACAAGCCTTTAGTGATTCATGATGAATCTTCAAATTCTTCGGAAAAATATCAAGAACCTTCAATAGAGGAGAATCCGAGTTCCCCTGTTTCTGAATCTATCATAGGTTCCAAGAAGATTTTCAAAAGAAAACGAGTTGCATCGTCTTCAAAAGGAAAAGAAAAGGCTACTCAAGAAACCTCTCCGCTCAAGAAAGCATCCATGAAGCAAACGAAACAAGAGAATATACCAAGTCTGAAACCCTCAAATTCAAAATCTCTTCAAAAGAAGAAAAATGAGGTGTGTTCTTGTAGTTTTGTGGATTTTAATTTCTTCACTAGTAATGGATTTTACTGGAATGAACTGTTAGAACCCATAGGATGCATGGAACTTTGCTCTACTCAAGTTCTAGTTTATGGCGAGTGTGTCAAAGAATTTTATGGAAGTTTAAGTCTTGCGGCATGGAATGTTTTAGTTTCCAGAGTATGTGATCAAGACATTTCAATTTCTAGGGAAGATGTGATTAAATTTCTACATCTACATGATGTAAATGATGATGTAGAGATTACGAACATGCTTAGGAATGATCTGTTTGCTGCTATAAATGGAGGCTTACAAATGGATTATGGAAAAGAAGCAATGGTCATTGATTTCGAGTTGTTTCCTCAAATCATACATAAGATAATTGTTGAATGTCTATGTCCAAGGAAGGGCAGTTCTACTTCAATGTCCATAGAACATGCTCAAATTATCTATGCAATGATTAACAAAAAGAATGTGGACATGGCTTCTAGAGTCATTGATCAAATTTGGAGGAATAAAGAAAGTTTGGTGTTTGGGAATATACTGATGCGATTGTTTGTGTTTAAAGGGATAGTTTTGCCTACCAGCTCATCTGAACCTATTAAATTAAAGAGGATAGGTAAAGAAGTTTTTCATCACATGTCCATCTTTGTTAAGGATTGTTTGTGGTATGCGAATGATGGTGCACATTTTGTCCATCAAAAGCATATGAAAAGAATAGTTCCTTTTGGAATATCTGTTCAAGAAGGAGGTTCAGAACCTAGTTCAGAACCTAGAACAGAGGTTGAAATAGATCATGGGAAGAAATCATATGGTGAAGAGGCTGGGAAGAGTGGAACAAAAGAAGTTATATCCAATGTTGATCTGGAACAAATAAAGAATGTTGTTCGAGAAAGTTTGAAACATGAACTATCGGATTTGGTTAAGACAACTTTGACAGATGAAGTTCTACAACGATCTGATCTGAGGAGACTTGAATAAATGGAGTTACAAGTTAAACAAACTTCTGATATTCTTTCTGATATCAAGAAGAATTCTGAGAAGATGATTACCGATCTCCATCACTATAGAATTCTCTATGATGAATTTAATGCGAGAGTCAAACAAGATTTATCTAATAATGTAATTGCGTTTGACAAATTTGTCTCTCAAGCGAGGAAGATTGGCGATTCAGTTACTAACTCCTTCAAGACTTTGGACTCCAAGACGGATAAAACCTCCCAATCTGTCACAAGTCTTCATGGTGAAATCAAGCTCTTCTTATCTAACAAATTTCCAGATTATGTTCGCTTTGGCGCTCATATCATCGACTTGGATACTTCACCAGAGAAACCTTCGTCAACCAAACATTCCACCACTCCCTCTACCTCTCGAGTCACAAGATCTAGAAAATCTTAGTTCTTTATCTTAAATTTTGTTTTCAAATCAAGTTGTAAAAGACTTCTTTTATCTTTTATGCATCGATTAAGGGGGAGATATCCCTTTTGCTGTTAACAAAAAGGGGGAGAAGAATGATTCTATTATATCTATCAATGCTGCTTATAATGATTCTATATTGCTTATGAGTGCTTATGATCAATGTGTTTATATCTAAGTGTTATAGGAATCTTGAGATTCTGTTATAGGAATATATGCTTAAACATGAAAGTTGTGTATATTTTGATTATCTAATGGTGTTTTGTTATCATAAAAAAGGGGGAGAATGTTAATGTTAGGGGAGAATGTTAAGTTCTCTAATTTAGTTTTGATGTTAACAAAAGAGGATTGAATGTTTAAGATAGCACGTAATTTTTCTAAAGTTGAACAAGGAGACAGAAGCTTGTTCAGAACCTTCAAAAGTGTTATATAAACTATTTTTGTTCTGACAGAAGGTGTTTCAGAAGTTGTGTAGTGTATCCGTAGTTATCGTGGTAACCTTTCAGAAGCACTTTCAGAACCTTCATAACAGGAGGACAGTTAACAGGTTTGTTTCAGAAGCACTTTCAGAACCTTCATAACAGGAGGACAGTTAACAGGTTTGCTTCAGAAGCACTTTCAGAACCTTTCATGTCTGTTACGAATTTTTCCAGATTACGTTCTAAATTTTATATCGATAGTTTTAATAAATTTCAAGGCTTAGCTCCACGTGTCAAGTATTTTTGGGTAACATACTTGATGTGTTTTACTAAAGTTGGATTTTATATCAAGGGTTTTTTTTTTATTTATTTACATAAAGTTTTACAAGATTTTATTCAAAGATTTCATTTTATGATAAAGTGAGATCATATAAGATTTACAAGTTTTATCCAGATTTAAAGTTGGATATTTGTACTATATTTTGGGAGATCCAGCAGTTACAAAGATAAGGATAAGAGATATGGTTGTTATATCAAAGATATGGTTCCACAATGTGAGGGATATCTTCAACAAACTTGATCCAAGAGATATATCCAAAGAAGATCTCGGTCAAACTATTTATCCAAGCTTATGCAGATCTTCTCCAACAGATCCAACTTATTTTTGAATTGAAAATTCAAAAATAAATTCAAGATTATCACGTGGAAAGTAGCCGTTATGTTTTCTCCATATATAAAGTGTTTAATTCAAATGAAAAAAAGGAAGTGGAGAATGTTGATTAACAACAGAAAAAGAGAGAACGTTGTTGAAAGAAAAACAACACACGAGAAGAAAAGACTCATACATCTTCAAGCAAAAATCTTTACATATACATGTGATCTAGAGGAAATATGATATTCCTCATTGATGTTGTTGAAATTCCTTTCGTGAATAAGGAATTGTTTATTGTTTCATCACTGTAGTTGAGTGATTAGCTTAGTGAAGAAGCTAGAAAGACTCAACAGTGAGACTTTGCCTTGAAGAGGCTTATGTTGTATATCTTCAATTTGTTGATATAGCGAAACACAACCGGTATAGACAACCGGGACCCCGGCGTGGAGCTAGAAGAGAGGACTGACGCTCGAGGCGGAACCTCTATAAATATCCGAGCATTCTATTCTTCTCTACTTTTATTTACTGCACATTATTGTTCTTCATTATTGTTATTCACGTGATTTTATTAGTCAAGAGTTTTGGTTGATTTGCGAAAAAGTGAAATTTTAAGTGATTAATCAATTCACCCCCCTCTTGATTAATCTAATTGGGACCAACACCTATTTATTTTTATTTTTTGAATATTTTTCTTATTTTTTCCAAATTAGAGAAAAATAGGAAAAAATTAGGAAAAATTGGAAATTGATCAATATTGATTATTATTGATTCTTAGGGAAAAAATGGGGTGTTTACAGCTGCGTCTCTTTGTAGTAAAGTTTGGAAAACTTAACTACAAAGACAAGAAAGACGCCATTTTTGGCCTCTTGATTGAATAGATAACGCCTTGGTTTGGCTGGTTATTTGGAATTTGGTTTCTGGTAGGAAAATGCTCCATGAGCTAATAATCCCACAAGTCTGAAATGGTCCTAACAATTTAGAGTAATGTATCCTCCCAAAAAGTACTCTATGGGCTGACTAATTGGTGATAGGAAACATCTCAAGCTTTGTTTAGGAGTGTAGAACAACTGATGATAGGAAGTGTCTTATTGGACTAGCAACCTTGAAGGGAAGATTATCTTAGGAAGCGCTCTTATGAGCTGGCCACCTATCAACAGAAGCGTTTGACTAGCCTAGCGACTGTTTGGAAAAAATACCTCCGAAAAGTGCTCTTATGAGTTGACTAATCAGTCGTCAAAAGTTTAACAAAGTGCTCCTATAAGCTGATTAATTGGTAGATTCGAAAAGTGATCCTTTGAGCTAACTAATCGAAGAATTCGAAAAGTGCTCCTCTGAGCTAACTAATTGGTGGATTCAAAAAGTGCTCTTTTGAGCTAACTAATCGATAGATTCAAAAAGTGCTCCTTTGAGCTAACTAATTGATGGATTCGAAAAGTGCTCCTTTGAGCTAACTAATCGATGGATTCGAAAAGTGTTCCTTTGAGCTAACTAATCGATGGATTCGAAAAGTGCTCATCTGAGCTAACTAATCGATGGATTTGAAAAGTGCTCCTCTAAGCTAACTAATCGATGGATTTGAAAAGTGCTCTTTTGAGCTAACTAATCGATGTATTTGAAAAGTGCTCCTTTGAGCTAACTAATCGATGGATTCGAAAAGTTCTCCTTTGAGCTAACTAATCGATGGATTTGAAAAGTTCTCCTTTGAGTTAACTAATCGATGGATTTGAAAAGTGCTCTTTTGAGCTAACTAATCGATGGATTCGAAAAGTGCTCCTTTGAGCTAACTAATCGATGAGGTGTCTAGGAAAGTGCCCCTTCTTGGGCTGACTAACCTATAGCGGGAAGTGTCTTCTTAGACTCACAACTCTGAGGGAGAAATGTCTCAAAAGGTGCCCCTACAGGCTGACCTTGAGACAAGATATTTAGGAGAGTGCCCTATTGTGGGCTGACTAACCTATAGCATAAAGAAATGTTTTCAAAAAGGTGCCCTATGGGCTGACCTTAAGAGGATATCTAGGAAAGTGCCCCTCTATGGGCTAACTAACCTATGATAGAATGTCTCAAAAAGGTGCCCTTATGGGCTGACCCTAAGAGAGGATATCTAGGAAAGTGCCCCTCTTTGGGCTAACTAACCTATAATAAAATGTCTCCAAAAGGTGCCCTTATGAGCTGACCCTAAGAGAGAATATCTAGGAAAGTGTCCCTCTTTAGGCTAACTAACCTATAATAAAATGTCTCCAAAAGGTGCCTTTATGAGCTGACCCTAAGAGAGAATACCCAAGAAAGTGCCCCTCTTTGGGCTAACTAACCTATAATAAAATGTCTCCAAAAGGTGCCCTTATGAGTTGACCCTAAGAGAGAATATCTAGGAAAGTGCCCCTCTATGGGCTAACTAACCTTTTGAAGGGGATGTTTAAACAAGTGCCCCATTATGGGTTGACTCATCTTATGCGTTTGAATATGTTTCTACTGATTGAGCTAAATGATTTGATGCTTTTCATAGTATGATGATAGTTATTCATTTTAATATGCTTGCTAATTTATCGTGGATAGCAACCAAACAACCAAACCTTCGCGCTGGTTCTGCTTCTGCTTCACTTCTTCTTATCTTGACACGGGGTTGAAGATATCGATGTCCTTCCTTTCTTGTGTGCATGGCTCTTTTGATGGTAGTGTTATCCTACTAATGCAATAGGTTCTAATGCTCAAAAGTAGATAGAATTATATTACAAAATTTATTGAGATTCATCATCATTTTAGTGTTTATCATTCATTGGTGAAGTGATGTGTTTAGGAATGTTGGTTGGAAATATCGATCATTCAGGGATATTAACTTTGCTTGTAAAAAAATAAAAACTAGACTCAACGAAATTCGTATTTGAATATTAGCTTTTATAAACATTGGCAAAATTTCAATTCCCTTGCTTAAGGATAGTACATCTTTACAGCATCTGTATTAATGGGGTCTCTCAATTCCGGACCATCCATTTGAGTCAGTATCAAAGCACCTCCTGATAGAACCTTTTTCACTACATAAGGGCCTTCATAGTTTGGGGTGAATTTCCCTCTAGAGTCTTGGGCATTCGGGAGAACCTTCCTTAGCACCAGATCCCCTTCTTTGAAGTATCGAGGCTTCATTTTTTTGTTAAATGCTCGGGCCATCCTTTGTTGGTGTTGATGAAATCGCAATCACACAAATTAAAATCCTTTTTACTCCGACTCTTCCTTGCGATCAATTAGGCAAGTGCACCTATCGATTACAGTAGTATAGAGTTTAAGCACGGATATCGTTCCCTCAGGGATCTACAAGTACTAATACTAACCTCAAACCGACTATCTAACCGCACAATTTCGAGTGAATTGATTTAACCAAATTACCTAAATTAAACTAAATTATCTAATAGAACTGAAATAAATGAATATCAAACAATGAGTTAAATTATCAAATCTAATGTTCCAACGCATACCCTACTCTTACTACTCATCTAATTACTATGCAACTTCAATCCTTAGAAAACTAATTAATGAATACTGATTATCTCTGATCCGCGGGGCATCTAACACTAAGTCAATGTTTCTTCCAAAA
>JBBMOL010000660.1:0-98589 GCA_037954665.1 Laguncularia racemosa
TCCATCTTCTAGCTTGGCTCCCATCATGGATCTCATCACTTATTAATCATGTAAAACACTTATTTGTACTCCATTATTTTCTTTTTATTCTTTTTCTTATATTTTTTGCCTTTTCTTTTCTTTTCTTGCATTTTTCTTCTCAAACCCTTTTAGTTTATCAAATTGTAACATTATAGAAGAATACTTAATATGTCTTCTAACATGAGTTTATAAATGTACCTACTATTTTCTAAAAGTTTGAGTACAAGAAATTTCACAAACTAAAGATAATAAAAAAAAAAGTTAATTTCCATAAAATTAACTCTTTCCTACTTTAATGTTTATGTAAGAAGGGGCTACACTAACTCACAATTGATTCCTACATGACCTTGATTAGGCATAATCACTAATCACTATTATCGAAGAATCTAGGTGTAATACGTACCATTAGATTATGAGTCAAGACATGCATATGATGTATCTTTTCTACCCTAAGTTGAAAATTTACCTCAATGGAAGTGAGAGTATAAGGGATTAAATTAGGGGTTATATTTCCCTATAAAGTGTTTTCTTTGCTATTGTGTAAATCCCCAACTATGTAATCTTAGTAGCTTTCTTAGAAATGCAAATTACAAGATTAACTGTTCATAAAAAAATCATTGGTGTAATAGTAACTTTAAATGGATGAACTTAAAACAAAATGAAATAAAGGAACATAAAAGAAGTGCGCTTAGTTTATATTCACTAGCATCTACTCTACCCTTCTTTTTTAAGTCTAAATTAGGTCCTTAAGTGTATAATTGGTGGCTATTGGTACCACTTCACCTCTCATGTTCTCCTTTAAGTCAATGTGCATTGATTTTGAGTGCTCATTTGTCATCACTTGGGATCTCTATGGCACCATGAGAAAGAGTCTTATTGTTATGACAAGTCTAAAAAATTTAAACTTGAGCTTGCTTGGTAAGACTTTGTGGTGGGCATTAAGGAGTGTACTTTTTGGCTAACCTCAAATGCTTTCTTATATACATGCTTATCATGCCATATTTTTGCTCACTCCTTATATATTTTAGCATTTTCATTAGATTCAAGCCTAAACATGTCTAGTTTACATAACTTAAGCAATTGCTTTTCTCTAGCCGTCTTAAAATTCCAATTCAGTTTCCTTATTGCCTAAAATTCTTTTGTATTCTTCTTTTTGTAAGTAGGTGATGCGATTTCTTGTAGTTAAGCCTATATGGAGACATTCCTATAGGGTATCTTGAAAGTGGCTTTGGAAGCCCATCAAGCATCATCTATCTTTTAAGTTTAGTCTTTTCTTAAACTATAGATAGTTTTCTCAAAGATGGAATTGTTCTCTTCATTAGACACTTCATTGTGTCCACTCATTTGTAGATGGTAAGGGGTTGTGACCTTATATTTCACACCATATTTGTATAGTATACCTTTAAAGACTTGGTTACAAAAGTGTGAAGGCCCATCACTTATAATGACCCTCAAAATAAAAAATTAGAGAAAATGTTTTTCCTAAGGAAATTAGTAACAACCTTTGTATCATTAGTGGAATTTCATTGGGGTTCTATCCATTTTGGCACTTAGATAACTATTACCATGATATATTGATAACCATTCCAAAGTCTACATTGCTAAACATCACAATGATGTACAATAAACTATGGTGGCATTTACACCTTAAAGAATTGTAGTGCTGTAAAATTCCCTAAATCATCTTTTCAAACATTCATATTCTCACTGTTCTATTATAACAGTGTTTGAAATTAAAGGGTTCCTTCCATAATTTATACATGGCTTATGATAGAAACTTCTTTGTTTGTTGATAACTAGTGTCCTTGGGAAGAACATTATCACTAGGTAACTTGCCATGTCAACATGTTAGGGAACCATTTATTGATGGGCTTATATCCTTGAGATCATCCTCTTTCTCAATTATGGATAGGTGATTTGCAACTTCATTGTCGGTGCCCTTCCTATTGATATGGTTTAATTGTACCTATTTTATTAGGGGATTTTTATTATATTTTTATGATTTTAATGGGTGTTATGATCATTTTTTATGTTTAATAGAATCAAAATTTGTTTCTAGGGGTTAAGGGGCAAATTCAAAGACTAATGAAGGAATTGGATCAAGCTTTATGAAATTTTGAGTCAAACTAAAGAAGTTAAGGAACTTGGAAGAAATTACACTAGAAGATCATGCCCATGAAGTTGGATTGCGATCAATTAAAGAGGATGTAAGGGAATAAGAAGGATCACCATTTGAGTTCATGCCTGTGAATGCACCCAATTTTGGAATTAGTGTAAAGAAGATTAGAGAAGATCACAACCTAAGTTCTTAAATAAATTATATAGCTATCATAGGGAATTCAATGTCTGATTATGTGGTTTTTATATTCTTTTATGTTTTTAATATTTTTTTGTTAGTTTAGCTTAATAAAGTTGGTTTAGTTTAGTTTAGTTTTAATTTAATTTTACTAGTTTAAAGGTTATATAATAAAGTAAGAAGGAAAGTAATAGTAATTAAATTTTCTCTATGGTTTCAACCCGGTCTCATAAATAATATATTACATACATGACCTAGTGCACTTGCTAGTAAGAATACGCTTTTATTTTAAAGTGGACAATAGGTTTAATAAAGTAGGTACAATTGAACTCTATCAAATTTCCTCACACTTATTCTTTTGCTTGTCCTCTAGTAAAATAAATCATGCATTTAAACTTTCAAAGAGAATAATCTCATTAAATGCAAATTTTACATAGAATATTAACTATTCATTGCACACAATCTAATAAAAACTCAAGAGATCAAACTCTCATATTAATTTGCAATCAAGAATTTGAGAATTCAACACTAATAACTTTATCTTCGCATATCTTTACTCAATTATATATTAATTCTGTAATACACATTATTTTTTTATATAAATAAATAAATTGGTGTAAAAATATAACGAGTGGCAAGGTAATAAATGAACATGTGGGATAAGGGGCAGTTTTGTCTTTTCCTAGCGGGACTATAAATGTGAAACTAACCTAGGGTTTCTTTCTTTTTTGCACACTTTTAAGATTCTAGCCATCTAGAGAGACCGAGTGACACAAAGAGAGAGAGAGCTTGTTTAGGAGGACCTAAAGCAATACGTGAGGGTAATACAATAAAGAAAAAAGATACAATTTTAGTCATTTTAATACATATTTTATTAAGAGGAGACTCATCTACGAAATCCATTTGGTTGTTCATAGGAATTGAACTAAAGGATGGATTGAATAAGCGCGGGAGTTGTTAGATTTGGAGTTTCAAGCGAAATTCGGATCAGGTAAGAGATTATAATGCATATTTTTTTATTTACTTAAGCTTAGAAGTAGATAATGAGGAGATTGGATGAATGAATGTAGAAAAAAATTAGGGTTCAAATGACATACAAGGGATACACAACCATCTAACACGGTCGTTGATCAACCCGCCAACGGTGACGAAACCCAATCCCAATATTTGGGAAATTTGCTACCCAAAGGGAACCAAACAATCAGGGGAAACCGCGCCCTTCCTATAGTAGAAAAAGAACCTTGGATATTATGTAATGCCACAAGGAGAAAGACTTTTGAAAAGTCGAGATGAACCACGAAAAAACCCAATAATTTTGAGTAGTTCTTTAAAGAACCAAAGGGAAATTTCCCCTTTAAAAAAGGTTTTCAAACTTGTATTTTTAAAATTTTATGTTCAAACCCGGGGGAGTTTATATTGGGTTTTTACAATTCTTAACAATAAAGCCCAAAACGACATAACCTTTAATTTGTGGAAAAAACAAAACAAGATTTAAAAGGGCCGGGGGCATTGAAAAGGCCGGTGGCCCTTGGGGCCCGGGCGTTGGGAAAATTTACACGGCCAGTATACAAGTCGGATGATCGTGTTTTTCTTGACCCATACACGCGTCCTTTAAACCCGCTATATGACTGTTAATTCTGTGTAACCCCCAAAACTCCTACCGGCCGTCCTTGTAATGACAGCCCCCTAAACCCCCGACCGGAAAGACTTGTACAAGAGCAAGGGCTTTCCAGGGGTTTTTCCCAAATCCATTCCACTCATGATTGCTCCAAATCCTTCCGATTTCAGGGACATCCTTTACAACCCGTTAAGTGTTCCTTTAATCTTTCGCTCGTTTTCTTGTATCGGTCTAGGTGGCACTTCAAAAAATCCACATCCAATTTTCCCGGGCTTCACTCCCATCATGGTCTCATCATTCCCCTCCTCTTGAAAAGGATTTGTCCCAAAAATCGCACCTACATCAAAAGGACTAAACAGTAACTTTAAAAATGAAACACTTACTTGATACTCCCCGGGCAAATCTATCTTGTATGCATTATCATTGATGACTAAGAATTTAAAATGGCCATCGCCTTTAGGAAAAAATTTTAATTGACACTGACAGAAAACCGCTTTTTGGGCCATGTAAACCCCAAACCCAGTCTTTGGGTTTCAAGACATTGTCGATGCCCCTGTTGGCTTTTTTCACATACTGCTCATTCTGCTAAATTTTTTACCCTTGCCTTCTCATGGACTTTAAAAAAATTCTGCTTTCTTTTTTTTCCCCCACAGAAAACTACTCAAAATGGCAAGGGAAAACCAAAGGAGTTAGGGGTTTAAAACCATCACAATTTCAAAAAAAGAAAATTTAGTGCAAATGCATTGTGCGATTATGGGAAAATTTCAGCGCCAAACAATCATCCCAATTTTTAAGTTCTTTTAATGAAAAACCCCTAAACAAAGTAATAAAGTTCGTTTTACTACCTCATTTTGACCTCCGGCTTGGATGACAAGTAGTAGAAAACAAAACTTAGTTCCAAACTTAGCCCAAAAGGGTACCCCAAAAGTATCAAGAATTTAGCACTCTATCCAAAGATTGTTCTAGGCATACCTTTAACTCACAACTTCCATAAAGAACAAATTACAATATTGAAAACATCTTTGTTTTGTGATAAGGAATGAAATGCCCCTTTTTAAAAGGGAATTTATCCACGACTACAAAATAAATCTCGACCATGTCAGACCGGGTAATCCTAACACAAATCCTGGAAATATCCACCAAGGCTCATGGGAATGACACTAACCCATATAACCACTAATATTCATCAAGGAGGAAATGGGATACGACACTTTAAAACCGGTTTTTTGTTGATGGCGCGGCACAACACATATCTCCATACCCATCCTTCTTAGACACCAAAATCCCAGGCACTGCATAGGGACCATGTTTTCTCTACGTACCCCTTCTTCATTAATTCACGATTTTCCCTTTGGAGTTCCTTTGCCTCCCGGGTTTTGCTCCAAAAAAAAGCCGGTTTGTTTGGAAATCGATGCCGGGTCTAGGTCAACGGGTCTCAATCACAAATAGGTGGTCATCCCTTTGGAACTCCCAGGGAAAACCCTTTCAAAGTCCTGCAAAAATAGCACAACCATACGGGAAAAGAGTTTGAGGCCTAATTCCACTAAGAAGCACAATCAAAAGACTTAAAAAAAAAAATTTAAATTCAAAGTGAAAACCGGTTTACAAGGCAATTCACATGAACCCAAAAAAAAATGAAAAAACAAAAACCCAAAATTTTCAATGTGCAATTGTGATCCTCAATCGAAATCTCTTTTTAAAAGCCCCAAACTCATATAATCCCGAAAATATTCCACAAATTTAAAAGAAAACCTCAACCCAAAACCCCCCTTTCCAATAGTGAAAAACATTTTTTAAGGGAATTTTTCAATAAAATTTTCGAATTCAATTAAAAAGTTTTTAAAAATAAACTAAAGAATTTCAACAATAAAAAGGGTAATTCGCCCAAAGAACTATCTCAATTCAACCTTAAATGACACACTAGAGAAAAAAAGAAATCAAAAACAAATTAAAAATTGAACACTCACATTTCAAGGGTGGCACTCGCCAAAATTCAATTTTTTGGGATTGAAATTGTAAGAGCGTAGATAAAATTGGGAACCCAAATTCTCACGTGTAGAAGATGTTTTTTGATCTCAAAAATAAGCCCCCTCAAACCCTCTTTAAAGCAAGTATTTATACTTGCTACTCCTAGGTTAAAAGTACAAAATTAGAAGTTTGCCATTTTAAAGGTGTACCCTAAAAAAAAATTAAAAGGAAATAAAAGGTCCCAAAACCAAATAAAAACAAAATATTTTTCATAAAAGAAAATATATAAAAAAAGGGTTTTCAAGAGCCGATTTCTGTAGGATCCACGGCCAGTTCGCCTTTCAATCGGCCAAATAACCCCAAGCTGATTTGAGGGATTTTGTCCTTACCTATAAAAATAAAAGTTGCCTTTTGGGAAAACACAATACAGAATAATAAAAAGGGGTTTTAAAAATAATTTGGGGCGATCTGCTCAAAAAGGGGGTCCTTATCCCCAAAAGATTTAAAATCCTATGTTCTTACCTAATGATGGGTCTTGCAGATTTTTTTTTTCCTATCTCCCCGGGCCTCAAAAAGATTTGCCTCAACGGCAGATCAAATAAATGGAGACTTTGTTTTCCCCTTTCAACCCTTTTGAAAAGTATTTTTGGGGAACCCCAATAGAAATATACAGGTGTGAGTTTTCTTCCCCTTTTCCCAAAGAGTATCTCTGCTGCAACACAAATAATGACCCCAATATCCATTAAGGGCCCCCTACCTAAACCCCTTCCCTGATTTTGTTTCCTTTTGTAATATTTGTATGTCGCGATCCTATGGTCTTCTAGGGTTGGCCCAACAAAACATTGCCCCTAGCCCCTTAAAGGGTGAACAAAAAACCCTTGAACTTTAGATCATCTGCTCTAATCCTCAAAATAATCAAAGGTGTACTTGATAGACCTTTTTTTAAACTCAATCTTTTATGTATAAATTGGTTAAATTTTTATTGATTTTATAAAAAATCAAAAGGAAATGGACTTTAATTTATACGTGAAATAGTTAAAGGGAATTTTAAGGAGAATTCAAGTATTTTAGGGGGTTCATCTACAACGGGAAAAGACAAGGAATTACACCACCGGGGAAGAAGGGGTTTGGGGCACGGCCAAGGTCAAACCGTGTTACATACGGGACAAAAGGCGAAAATGGGATTTAAACAAGAGAGACACGGCTTAAGGGGGCCGGGTGGAACCGGGGGAAAAACCGGCTTGAAGCCTGGGGGAAAGCGGTTTTCAAGGAGAAGAAAGTGTGGAACATCAACAAATGAAGGCCGGTTTGAAATCTGCCGTAGGTGAAACCCCGTTACACACTGGACACGGATGAAGATTTTGAAATTTCCCAAAATAAAGGCCTTTTAAATCTGGTCGTGTGTGTAAAGGGTTTCACTTGGGGCGGGGATGAAAATTGAAGTATGCCAGAGGAAGGCAGGCTTGACCCCACGGCCGTGTTTGGGGCGTGCCGGGCAGACGAATTTTCATTTCTCAAATCTATTTGGGAAAAAGGGAAAAGATATTTTCTATCTTCTGCAAAGATCACATGCTTTTCCCCCCTAACAAAAAAATGAGCCAACCCTGGGGGTTTGGGGCAAAAAAACTTTTAATTTTTGAATTTTGGATCTTAAAAACCCTTTGGATCATTTTGGAGGCAAGCAAGCAACCGGTTAAATTATTTTCTATCTTTTATTTTCGTTTTATTGATGAAAAAAAGTAGCTAAGCTACTTTTCTAGCCAAAGGGTCATAGATGTTTTAATCCCCAAACGAATTTGTGAGGTCAATTGATTGTATTTTTCTATTCTTTGCTTTCGGGTATACTTTAATCTTTCGATCGTTTTTTCTTTATTACTTTGTTGTTTGGGTATAATAGAGCTCTTCTATAAAATTTTAGCAATTTAAATATATTGAAACACCGTCAAATCCGTAATTGTTTGTTTGTTCTGTCTTGTGCGCAATAACATTTTTGGTTATAAAAGAGATGATCGAATTCATTTATGGAGGTGTGTGATCATTTTTTAAAAGGGTTTATCTTATAATCTACTGGCATGAATTGGGGGTCTCTCTAATTTTAATCAATTGTTTAGTTTTAAATCCTAAGCGTTTGTAAAAGGTTTTTTAATCAATAAGAAATAATTCAAACGCTTGCTGATTTATTGAGGAATAAGGAGAGATAGGTTTTACAGCTTGTTAAAAACCCAAAAACCAATTTATCTAGGAAAAAAAATTGAGAACATTTGCATCGATGATAAAAACCTAAAAATTAAACCACTTGTTTTCCTTTGGCTGGGGTTTTTTTTATCAATATACAATTTTTCTTATCTTGTTTTAACTTTGTTCAATCAAAACCCCCCCCCCCCCCAAATTTCCCCTTTTCCTTTTTTTTCCTTAATAAAATAAGTTTAACCCAAATCTCTGTGGATCGACCTACTAAACCACTATATGCAAACAAATAATTGTCTGGGATAGGTTTTATTTTTTTTTGGATTCGACACCCATCAAATTTTGGCACCGTTCCCGAGGATGGTGTAAAAATTTAAATTCATTCTTGTATGACTCGTTTTTCGAGCGGTGAATAATTTATAACCCGGGAGATTGAGAAGACTCAAAAGAACTACAAAAGAACTAGATCATCCATAACCGAACTTAGAAACAATTGTCGATTCTAAAAAAAGGGGACGGCAGGCAAATCTCAAAAACCCTTTAAGGGGATTTGGGCTGCCCCGGGATGTGAATAAACAACCACTTTGTATTCACTATCCCGAATAGCCGGGGAAATTTCGATTTAAAAAATCTGGGTTGATACATTTCTCCCCACCTTTCAGGGTCTTGAAAATAAAGATCCTCACAAGCTTTAAAAAGAGTTTAAATATGTGTTCTGTATGGGGTCAAGGAATAACCGATGATAAAATAAAGCTACGGCTTTTCCATTTTTTTAAAAGTACTAAAGCTAAAGTTTGGTTTTTTATTTTGGCCCCAACTTCAAAAGGTTTTTAAATTCACCCCCTTGGAAAAAATTTTGGGAAAAAAAAACCCGAGACTTTTCATGGTAAGGGAGAGGTTAAGAAATTTGTGGCAAGTGCCCAAAACAGGGGATATCGACAACTCCTTACCCAAATATTTTCCGGGGGGCCCTTTTCCGAGGGGAGAGGAAGAATGGATGCTGAAAGTGGAGGCCCCATAGTAAACAAACCCCTGGTCAAGCTAGGGAATTGATCTCCATTATGGCTGCTAATTCACAAAAATTTGGGGGTATGGGCATGAACGTCTTAAAGGGAAGGGTAAATAGGTAATGTGTCTAACCTTTTGAACATCAAATTTCTAATCTTACCCCCTTTTGTCAGCAGCTAGCTCTTGGAAAAACGAGCAGGTGAAGGCTTGGGGAAATTTGCACTGCTCCAAATCATCCGACCGAAGTCCCCCACATTGTAGATGACAACCATGAACACCCAAAAAATGCGTGGGGCGGATTTCCGGGAAAAACGCAAAGGAAGATGACCCCTACTCGATATTTACAACCCTGGATTGGGGAAATCACCAAAATTTCCCGATATGGAAAAAACCCCTCAAAATTCCAAAAAACCCACCAAAACCCATCACACCACTACCCAAGCTCCTTCCACTTCGGTATCCCCTTGAGGATATTTTTAAGTCCTAGCTTGAATCCAAATAGTTTCAGGAGAAACAAACAAAGCATTAAAAATTTGGGAAAATTCGGGAAACCCAAACTTGCTTCATCGTAAACGGGTTTTAAACTAAAGGGTAAGTTACCTTCTCAAACTTTTACAACCCAAAGCAAAGCGTTAAAAACAATTACCTTGAGAAGGGGGAACAAAATTGGCGGGGTAAAATAAAAAGGGAAATCCGCTAATCTTGGGGAAAAAAAAGAAAGGGAAATTTCCGCCCGGCCAATAGGGCGACCGATTAGAAAGTCTCTATTGAGCCATCGAAGGTCCATTGTTCCCCCTCCTTTCCCCCCCAAATTTACAAAATCCAAAAAGGAAGCAAAAAAAAAAAGAGATCGGAAAAGTTGTAAAGTCGGGGGAAATATCCTATACTTGATGCAATTAAGTAAATCCCGCGCCAGATTCCTAAAGGGACTTGTGCCCTGAAAAAAGGGAAGCTAAAAGGCAATAAAAAGTTTAGTGTGAGTGAAAATTTTTTCAGCTATTTTTTCAAAAAGCTTCCTCCTAAATGTAAGGCCCCGGTATGTTCCCCATTCCTTGCAAAATGGTACTTGGAATCGCTAAACCCATGTTTATCTAGGGCTTCATCAATGTCATGCCTTTGTTTTTTTTCAACATTTAAAATGTTGCCCTTTTAAAGGAAACGGGTTTTTATTGTTAAAATTTGTGATAGGTCCAATTTTACCCGAGGGAGTTTAGAGGTGTTTTAGTTCAAGTCAATGGGGGGTTTTTCCTGCTGATTTTATGTGCTTGACATGGACGATTGATTTTCCCAACTTCACACTGAATTTTAGGGGACCATTTCCTTAAACTTCTAAAAAAGAAATCGTGTAAATGATCACCCTCCTATGGAATTTTTATGTAATGATTAAATTTAAAAATTTAGATCCCGAAAAACCTAACGATATCCCCCTTTTTTTGTTAGGTGCTATTAACCCTCACCACAGGCACCAAGGTGGAAATCAAAATCCTTTCCGAATATTTTCAGGAACGTCTACCAAAACTTAAAGAAAAAGGGGCCTTTATGGAGGGGAACCCATGTAAAAAAAAAAAAAAAAAATTGTTTTTATTATTTTGGTTTTGTTTTTGTTTTTTTTTGTTTAGTTTTGTTTGTTTTGATTTTGTTAGTTTTAACCTTTTGGGTCGGCTGCAGCAAGGATACATATCATTAATGACACCTTTCCAAAGCTTAAAGGAGCACTCCAATACCCCGGGAAATACCCAAAATTTCCTTTCTCTTTTCCAATGTCCTTTGTTTGTTAATTCCTCTTCAATTGTCTGAATTAGGAACTGAGGACACTGTCAAATATGTGTGGGGGAGAGGATATAAAATTAGAAAAAGAGAACTAAATTTTAAATCTGAATTTTTTTTTCCCTTTGCAATTTTAAGCCAAAGTTTTTTAAAAATTTTCATGAAATCTAGAGATTTTACTAAATGTTTTTAAAAACACTACAAAATTTTAAATTGACTTGTTCAAATGTTTTACTCACCCACCGGATTAAATACATGGTTAAAATTTAAATAGTGAAATCTTTTGAACCAAATTTACTTTTTTTACTTTAAATTGGAAGTCTAAAGTAATCGGTCCCTAATGAAAAATAAACAAGTTACTTCCAGGTTTTTTAGCCACTGTAACCTCTTTGAAGTTGTTTTTCAAAGCAATCATAACACTTAAAAAAAAAAAAAAGAATCAAACATGCCATTACCCCAAAGTTTTAACTAATTGAGTTAAGAGTATTAAATTGAATGTTTAAATGAGGAAGAGTCCGTAGGGGATCTCAAAACCCGGTCATTGAGGATGACTAGGATGTTGCCGATCAATGAACTCACTATAACATAAGGGGGAAAAAGGCAAAGTTCATGAAAAAAAACGGAAAAAAACCCGTCAAAATAGATGCTTGAAAAAATCAAAAAACAGAAAGTGAACTTCATTGAAAAAACAAAAAATATAAAAGGGGAATCCTAGCAAAGAGCATACATTGCTTTTATTTATACTGCAAGGATTAATGTTTTCTAATATCCAATGAAGTTTAATTTTGGTTTTTTTTTCCTTAGTGGATTAATATTTACTTTTGGGGAAAAAAATTTTTTGCTAAAAAGGATTAAAGTTGTTTTGTTTAGATTACTATTGAAATTTTTTCTTAGTATTTGATCACAGGGAAAAAAGTTTTGGGTTAAGTAGAGACATTTAAATTACAAGTCATGAATTACAAAGAAAAGATTGGGGGGATGAAAAAAAAAGTTTGTATAATCTAGATAGTTTCTCAAAAGATTTGAGCAATTGCTTGAGGACAAGCAAAGTTTAATTGGGGGAATTTGATAAACCATTTATACTCAATCTTTTTAGTATAAATTTGGGTTAAAAAATTATTGATTTTAAGAAAAAAAAAGGAAATGGTACTTTAAATTTTTCTCGAAAATCAGGTTTAAAAAGGATTAGGATGCTAATTCAAATATTTAGAGAAGTCATTACAACTTGGATCAAGACAAGAATTACACCACCGGGAAGAGGTTTGAGGGACGGGCCAAGGTTCAACCGTGTTACATACTGGATAAAAGGCGAAAATGGGACTTTGAACAAGAAGACCGGTTAAGGCCGGCCCTGGGGGAAGCCGTGGGAGAAACCGTGCTTTGAAGCCGGGTGGGAAACTAGGTGTGCCAAGGGAAGAAATGTGGAACATCAACCAGATTAAGGCACGGTTTGAAATCTGCCCTGGGGTAACCGTGGGGACAACGGAACGGATAAGTTTAGATTTGCACAGATGAGGCACGGTTTTTAAATTCTGGCCGCGTGTGTAAACCCTGGTTCACATGGCGAGATGAAGACTTAAGAATAGCACAAGGAGGGACGGGCTTGTTCCACGGGCCGTGGTTGGGGCGTGCCAGGCAACGAATCTTCACTTCCAAAATTAATTGAAAAAGGAAAGATATTTTCGTATCTTGCTAGCAAAAGATCATATGCATCCCCCTAACAATATAAATAGAGCCAACCCCAGAGGGTTGGGCCAAAAAAAAAATTTTTAACTTTTTGAAACTTGGATCTTGAAGAACCTTGGATCATTGGGGCGACAAGCAACCGGGTTCTTATGTTCATTTTTTTTTTCGTTTTATTGATGAACAAAGTACTAAGCACTTTTTTAGCCAAAGGGGGATAGATGTTTAAATTTTCCCCGAATTTTGAGGTCTAATTGATTGTATTATTCTATTTTTTGCTTGGGTATTCTTATCTTTGATCGTTTTTTTCATTATTAAACTTTGTTGATTGGATGAAAAAGAGCTCTTCTACTCAATTAGCAAGTTAATATATTGCAACTAGCCGTCAAATCCCTAATTGTTTGATTGTTTTAGTCTTAGTGACGCAATAACAATTTTGGTATAAAAGAATATCGAATTTTAGTTAGGAGGGGGATCAGTTAAATATTATCTTTTAATCTCCTGGTAATTGGGGGTCTCTCTAATCTTAAAGCTATTTATAGATTAAATCCTAAGCACTTTTTAAGGGTTGTTTAATCAAAAAGAGAAAAAATTCAAAACGCTTGTTTGATTTATCGAGGAAAAGGGGAGATAGGTTTTTAACTTGTTAATAACCAAAACCAATTATTAGGGAAAAAGAATAGGAAAAATTTTCATCGATTATCAATTCCTGAATTAAACCTTTTTGATTCCTTTAGCTGGCTTTTTATCAATATACACTTTCTTTCTTTTTTTAACTTTGTTCAATTCACAAACCAACCTCCCCCCCCCCCCCCCCCCCCCCCCCCCCCCCCCTTTTCCTTTTCCTTTTATTTTCCCTTGAATAGAAATAAGTTTAAAAACCAAAACTCTTGGATTCACCCCACTCACCAATATCAAATCAATAATTTTTAGGATGGTTTTTTTTTTGTTGGATTCGACACCCACATACTAATGCTCGGACCCACTGTATCTTTTAAAGGGAACATAACTGCCCTGAAAGTTTGGTTCCCTGGGGAGTTGCTCTTATTCCTGGGAAGAATAGGTTTTTCTCTGTCTTTTCCCCTTTCAAGGCTAACTTATAACCTCATCAAGTTACTATATCTCTAAAGCTCAACTCACAACATTCCCCAAATTCAACCTAGATACAAAACTCTAGGGTTTGTTTAGGAATTCAAATGATCCACATCTGATCACTATTCTCAAACTCTTGTACATAGTCACCACTGTTTTTTCCCCCTTTCTCATGTCTAAGACCCCATAAATAACTCGCCTAAGTGTTTTTCAGTACAAACCTATACCTCAAAAATCTTTCATGTCTCTCCCAAATGTGTATTTCGTCTCTCCATCCTTCGCCTACTGATCACCTATTTCTCCTCCCTAAAGGGGCATACCCGTGAAATCTATAGCGCAAGGGTAACCTGGGGTCTTTATCAATCTCATAACACTTGAAAAAAACCTCTGAGAGATCCAGAGAGAGCCAACCGGGAAAAAAAATGGGTCCCCTTAAAAATGCCGCCCGGGCTAAAAACAAGAAATCAAGCGAACGATTCAAGGAACACTTAACGGGTCGAAAAGGTTTTGCCATGAAGCCGGGGGAAAGGTTGGGCAAACAAGTTGGAACAAAGGAACAACCCGGGAAACGATTGCTCTTATACAAGCAACCGGGACACGGGTTGAAGAGGCGGTACATTCAAGGCCGGCCGTGTAGGGAATTCCAAGATTTCACAGAATCAAAAACGGCTAACCCACGGGGTAAAAGGTACGGGCCCGGGATGGGATAAGCAAATCCACAGAAAAATACACGACCGAAGTACACGGCGGTATGTGACGGAAGTCACAAAAATAAACCCATCGTATAAACGGGCCCTGTATCCCCCGCTGGCCACTTGTTCTGTTTTCGTGTTTTTAAAAGCAACTTTTCTAAGGGACGATTTTTTGACTTGTTTTTCACGAATTTTAACCCTAGTAAAAAAGCTCCCAGGGTTTAGAACAACAAAGAATTTTTCATCTTTTTAACTTTAAACACTTTTAAGGGGAACCCTCTTGGGGCTTCAAGAATTTAAATCGAACTTAGGGTTAATTTTCCCTTCGTTTAAATCCCGACTTATCATTGGGCTTTCTCCCGATTGTGGGACTTTCATTTTATACTAAGGTTCTTTTTCTCGCTTTTAACAACGGGTCTTTCCCCTTTTTGGTGTTTGGGGAATTTTTGGCAACTTTTTCCCCCAAAAAATTGGTAAGGGGTTTCGTCAGGGGTTTTGGCGGGGTTCTTTTCAGTTTGGTATAAAGGCTTAGGTTTGTCAAAAAAACAATTTTCGGTTGGGGAAGGGGAAAAAAAAAAAAACCAAAAAATCCAATCGTTAAATAAATTATTGTTTTCCCCAATTTTGAGTATTGTTTTTCCCTTTGATACTTTTAAAACCAACTGGGGAAATTTTTTTAAAAAAAAAAGAGTAAAAAAAACCCCGACAAAAAAAAAAAGTAAGAAAAGAAAAGAAAAAAAAAATGATAAAGAGCAACAACAAAAAAAAAAAAAAAAAAAAAAAAAAAATGGGATAAAAAAAGGGGAAAATTTTTCGCCCCCCAAAATTTTTTTTTTGGGGGGTTCTGGGGAAAAAAATTGGGTATTCGGGTTATTCCCCAAAAAAATTTTTGAAGGGGAAATTTTGGCTTTAAAACAAAATTTTTTGTGAGAAACCGAGTGATGTGTGATATCATAAATTTAGCAAAACCCACGTAAGGGGTGTATCGGGGGTTTTTAATTTTAATTTTTTGTGTTAGATAATTTTTTTTGTAGGAACTATGTCGGAAACATTCTCCAAGGTGAGGGGGGAAAGGTTTTATGCTAGGAAGTTTTGGGTTTTTTGGGGGGGGAAATAAGAGGAGTTCCAAAAGGGAACGGAAAAAATTTTCATGAGACGGAGAGCAAAGACTAAGCAATCCACAAATGTATTCCAAGGGCGAAGAGGGGAGTCGTTCAAGGGGGGTCCCCGGGGGGGGGAGAGAAATACGGATGAGCTTTTTTTTGGGGCCCCTTTTTGGGGGGTTTTAGAGGAAAGTGGGCGGAATAGAGGGGAAAAAAAGATTGGGGAAAAATAGAGGAGATAGGAATAGAGAGGATATCCAAAATTTTTTAGCAAAAAAATAAGTTTCCCCCCTTTTCCCAAGGGGGGAAAAAAAATTTTTAGGGTACTTAAGTGGGGGGGAAAAAAGGGAAGATGGGGGTTTTTTTTTTTCCAACTTTTAAAAAAGGGGAAAAAAAATTTAAAAATTGCGCCTTGAGTTTTTTGGGGGAGCATATGTGGGGAATCAACTTAAATTTTAAAGGAGAAAGGGGACGAGCCCCCCATTAGCCCTTGGGGAAAAGATGAAAAAAGGATAAGAAACGGTTTGGCTTGCTATTTCTATCATAATTGACAACAAGTTGCAAACTCTGGGCAGGGAAAACCGAAGGTAATGAGTATTTCAAAGAAGGGGAAGGGCCCGATTAGGGGGAAAAATAAGGGGGGGAAAGAGGGTACAAAAACTAGGTTTCTTGCGGGGTTTAATAGAGAAATCCAAAATGTGGTTGAATTCCAAGGTTTGAATTGGAGGGAAAGGGGGTTTTCCCGGGGGAAAAAATTGAGAACCAGCAAAGATGAAAATATAGTAATGCAGGGGTTTTCCCCAAAGGGGAAAGGTTCATCCACCTAAAAAAACCAAAAGGGGAAAAAGAAGAAAAAAATTTTTCCCCCCCAAAAAAAAAAGGGGGGGGGGCAACGGATTTTTACTCCCGGGAAACAAGGTAACCCTAATCTTTTTACTTTAAAAATTTTAAATTTGATCTTTTAAAAGCAATTTGGGCCCAAATTTTTTTGTCAATGTCCAATAGGGGTGATGATTTTGCGTGATGAGGGGGGTAGAGAACCGAGGGGGGTGTGAAGAAAAATGAATCCCCATTTTAAAATGCAATGAGATGAAAAGGGGGGTAATGGGAAGGCTAGGGGAGAGTGAACGAGCTTTTTAAATTTTTGGGGAAGGAAGAAGGGGGGTGCAAAGAGAAATATTTTCATACTAATTTTCTAGGGATCACATTTGTAGTTTTTATCATTTTGGGGGGGTTGCCCCCAATGTTGATAATTTTATTGTTTTGAGGCTTTGGGTTTAAAACTTTAGACACCCCATCCAATAAAAATTTGTGGGTTTTTTATATGGTGGACTAAGGGGAATAAGCAAACCCCTTTATTTGGGGTTTTTTTATTGGGAAAAGGTTAGGATGGGGTTTTTTTTTATGTAGTGCCAATGCAAGCAGTCCCTGTGTTGTTAGGGAGGCTAGGGAATTTGATAGGAAGTTGTTCATTATGGCTTTTTTTAACAAGTAACGCTTTTCACCAAAGGAAAAACTTTTAAACTTTAAAAACCCTTTTTAAAACCCCAAAAAGGGGGTTTTTGAAGGGGGGAGTTTTTCAACTACAACATCTTTTTCAAAAAACCCCAAAGGGGGGTAAAGGGGGGAAGGGGGAAATGGGGGCAAAAGCAATGAGAAAAAAAAGGAAAATAAAAAACAAAATCAAAAGGAAAAAGAGGGAAGGGTGGAAAAAGTGTGAGAGGCCCAAATTTAAGGGGGGAACAATTTGGGGGTGGTGAAAAGGAGAGGGCAGCCTTGCAAAAGGAAAAGTTTACGAAGAGGAGTGTACTGAGGAAGCGTTTTTATGAAGCAAAACCCCCGTTTTTTTTGGGTTTTTTTAAGGAAACATGTTTTATACTAACGACTTTTCAAATTTTTTTTCCTAGTTTTTTGGCCCTTTTGTGCAGGACTTTGAAAAATGTCTTCCCTGAAAAAATTTTCCAAAAAAGGGGTTAAACCCCATTCGGGGTTTTGAGCACCAATTGACCTTTTCCCCGGGGCATCAAAATTCCCCCCCCAAAAAGCCACCTTTAAAGGGGAACCCCCCAGGAGAAAAAGGGGAAACCCCCAAAAGGCAGGTAGAGGTTAATGAAAAGGGGATATTGAAGAAGGCATGGGCCATGTGCTTGCCTGGATTTTTTCCCTAAGAAGGGGGACATGGAAAAGTTTTTTACGCCCGTGCCACAAAAACCCTTTTGGGGAAAGTATCGAAACCTATTCCTTTTTAGATGACTTTTTAAAGATTGGTTATATAGTATAGTGTCTTTCCCTTTCGTGAGCCATGGAAAAACATTTCCATAGATTTTGTGTTAGGATTATCTAGGCCTGGGCCATGGCGAGATTCAAATTTTTTGTGGTTGGGGAAATAGGTTTTTTAAAAACTGTTCTTTTCATTCCTTGTCATAAAACTGATGATGCTAACACATTGTTGTTTTGTTCTTTAGAAAGGTAGTGCTTCTGCAGGTATACCTGAAGCATTGTTAGTGATCGAAAAGGAAATTTTTTGATCATTTTTGGAGGGGTATTGGGGAAAAGTTGGGAACTAAACGGATGTTTTAAATTTAAAACCTGACACCCAAAAATTTGAGGGGCAAATTGATGTGGTTAACAGGACTTTAATTCAATTGTTATGGCAATCATAGAGAAGGACATTAGGACTTAAAAGGGAAATTGTCTACTTTTTTGTGGAGTTTGCAATAACAGGGCTTTATATAGAAATACTCATTTTTTCCCCATTTGAGATTGTGTAGGGTTTTAACCCTTTGGGTTTTTCCCATTTTTTTTATTCCCATTCCCCACTTAACAAGTCTGTGATTTTTGATGCTGATTCTAAGGTAGATTTCATGAGAAAGCTACTTGCACGGGTAAAGTTTAGGATTGAAAGAACAAAATGCCAGGGTCGCTTAAAGGGTAAAACAAGGCCCAGGAGACCCAAGATTTTTCAGCCTGGAGATTAGGTTTGGGTGCATTTTCACAAGGAGAGTTTTCCATTGCAGAGGAATCCAAGTTAAAACCCTGGGGGGAGAGGGTCCATTTCCGATGCTTGAGAAAATCAATGATAATGCCTACAAGAAAAAATTTTCCAGGTGAGTATCCAGTTTAAATGTCACATTTTTTTTTCAATGGGTCTGAGGGCCATTTGATGCAGGCAATGATTTGAACAAATCCTTTTCAAGAGGGGGGCAATGATAAGAACCCTGATGGGGAGCCAACCGGAAGAAGAAATGTGGGTTTCCCCTTGAAATGCCCCCCTGGACCGATCACAAGAAATCAAGCGAAACGATTCAAGGAAGCACTTAATGGGTTGTTAAAAGGGTTTTCCATGAAGCCGGAAAGGATTGGAGCAATCATGAAGTTGGAACGGATTGGAACAACCATGGAAAACCATTGCTCTATACAAGTCACGACCGGACAAGGGTTGAAGAGGGCGTGTACGTTCAAGCACGCAGTGTAGGAATTCCAAGATTGCACAGAATCATACACGGCTAAAAGGCACGGCCATGTATGGAGACAAGCAAATCCACAGAAAGATACACGACCAGAAGTACACGGTCGTGGTATGTGACCGGAATGTGCACAGAAAAAGTACACAGTCGTGTACACAGTCCGTGTAATCCCTGCCGGCCGCTTGTTCTGTCTTCGTTGTTTATTTTTACGGCAACTTTATCTAAGCACGTCGTTTTGGACTTGTTTTTTTCACGAATTGTAACCTAGTATAAAGGCTCCTAGGTTAGAACAACAAAGAATTTACATCTTAACATTAAACACTTTGAGAGGCACCTCTCTTGGTTCTTCAAGAACTAAACGAACTTATCGGATTAATTTCCTGGCTGTTCATCCCCGACTTATCAATCGGACTTCATTCCACCGATTGTGGCGCTCATTTTATACCAAGGTTCTTGTCCGCTTATAGACAACGGTCCGCAGTTCCACTTTAGGTGTTTGGGCAGTCTAGGCAACGAATTTCCGAACGTATTGGTATTGGTGTTTCGTCACGGGTTTGGCGTGGTTCGTATCACCCTTCAACTTGGTCCTTCCCAGTCTAGTAACATCAACGGACCCCTACCATCAAATGAAGGCAATTTGTAGCGTTGCACACTTTAGTCCTTGACGTGGTCTAATTCCCTGTCCGAGTCTGGATTAACCCCAAAATTATCATCTCTATCTTCCCTAAAGTCAGATAATCTCCTTCTACTCTAGGTGGTGCTGAAGGTTTACCACAGGTGGTGGTGGTAATGCATCCCTATCAATTCTTGTTACCAATGTACAACAATGTGGGAGGTCCTGAAGTGTGCTCATCTAGAGTTCTTTCCACTTGTATTTCGAGACGACCTTGGTCTGCCACCCACTAGCTATTGGCCTCATGCCAATGTCCCATATCACATTACAATAATGACATGTTTGTGGATCGATTTAATTGAAGTACAAAATGTAATCTCAAATAATTTGTAGCATACTCCTTCACTTTACACGTCACAATAACACGTTTGGATAACAACACACACACTTGGTACACCTACGGTCAAAAGTCACCAATGCAACAAATACTTCTTATCACTTCAAGTAGAGTGAGAATAAGTGAAGCACAAATAAATCTACTTCCAAGTTAGTTAAGATATTGAATTCAACTAAAGCAAGGTTAAGTAACAATACTCAATAACTTTCACACTTAAATGCTTAAAATTTGAGGAATTTCAACTTCACACTAACTCCCTGAATGACCACGGTTCACACTCATACACTTATCATAAGATTTTGGCAGCACCTTACTCACACACAACTCCACAATTTACGCCACCAACACACCTCAATCAACGGTGCACACACTTCACCAATAACTCCACGGCGAACAACACAAATACTACACTCCACTTCCTCGATAACAATAAGAAATGGAATACAACAACAAATAAACTCCACCTCCACGCAAATAATGATAACATAGGACTAATATGTACTTCCACAAATGAATTCCCGAATTCCAACATAGTACTGATCCACGCAAAGAGAATAAAATGAGCGTGAATAATTACCGGCAAGTGTAACCGGATCGGATCAAGTATTATAGTTAGAGAAGAGTGTCCGAACCACAGAAGATTGATTAAGTAATAGACCTTTATCAATTTCTACTATAATTTAGCAATGATATTTGATGAAATTTGAATGAATTTATAGCTAAATGCTTAAAAAGGAGAATTGTTTTGAAAAATGATGAATGAATGATGGGAAATAGAATCCACCCTAAATTTCTACTAATCATATCCGCCTTCAGTTATAATAATCTCATAGCTATATGGTTTTCACAAGAAATTAACAACCTTAAACTTTATCAAGTGTTTAAAGTAAGTTACCTCAATTAATTTATAGCTCCCGCAATTAAAATCAAATGAGATTTCAATTCACAATCATAAATTTCCCAATTATATGACTGCGTAATAACTTTAAATAATTTCTCCTAATCCCTTAGTAAAAATTTTAATAAAAATATTCATGAAACACTAGGTCAATTTCTAATAAAATTCAATAACGCTGCCATCCAACATGAATAATTAATCTTACTTAAGAATTCCTGATAAAACCTAAATTTCTTTTCGAGTCATTTACATTTCCTAGCATTGATTTCAATTACAAATTGCAATTCATAGCAGGACTTTCTATATGATAAATTCCGTATATCTATATTTCCTATAACATGAATACAATGATCATTTTAGTTTGAATTATGGCTTCATCATTTCCCCACAAAGATGATTTAAACATTATAGTATGAGTTCTAAAAACAATTGAAATAAAAGAGTGCAATGGGAATTCATTTGAACAACAAGAATAAACTAACAAATGCATAAAAGAAAATAACGTAAATAAACCATTGCTATAATCTTCAAGATTTGTAGAACTTCAATCTTCAAATGATTCACTAAGTCCTCGAATTCTTGAATGAAAGCAAACTTCACATAACAACAGTCTTTCTAAAATTTGGATAACGATGAAATGTAAAGGAATTAAAGAGAAAGTAAAATCCTAAAGTTCCTAAGGAATTCTAATGATTCAAAAGAAAGACAAATGATGCTAAAACAAAGAAGAAACACAAAGGATGCAAACAAAAGATGCTACACAAAAGGGATGCCTCAAGGTTCACACAAGGGGCCTATTTATAGATCCAAAGAGGAGGAGGATAAGGTTGATCTGATGAGGATTGAGTCAGCAAATTAATTAAATACGATTTTGGAGAGATTTTCGCAATGGATATCCTGGGAGTAATGAAGGCCGCTTCAAGCCGGCGGCCTTGAATGTAGTCGGCTTTAAGGTCGGCGGCCTAATGTTTTTTGAGGCCGATTTAATATAGGCCAGCTCAAAGCCAGCGGCCTTGAATGTAGGCTGGCCTAGAGCCGCGCCTCTCAGTGCAATCCTCGCTCGCTTCTTCAATTTTGTGAAAAACTCCTCCAATTAACTTGTAATTTACTTTTGGGTCCCAAACCTGAATTTTCACATTAAACACCATTAAATATGCATTTCTTTTTATATTTTTCTTATAATATTGAAATAAATTAATATAAGTCCAAAAGAAATATAAGTATAATATGATCCTTATAACGTCCCTACACTTGACTATTGCCTTTTCCTCAAGACAAATAATTGATTTAAACAAGAGGAAATCCTTCATTGAACTTCTGGTGCCCATTGTATCTGACCATACTGAAATTTTGTAAACTAAATATCTAGTTGAAATTTAGTAGTTAATCTAAATACAACAG
Source organism: Laguncularia racemosa (assembly GCA_037954665.1). Lineage (NCBI taxonomy): Eukaryota > Viridiplantae > Streptophyta > Magnoliopsida > Myrtales > Combretaceae > Laguncularia > Laguncularia racemosa. The sequence goes on from JBBMOL010000660.1 coordinate 22,212, forward strand.
ATTTTTAATCCAGTGTTAACAAAAACAAAACTATAACTTAGTCCATAAGGAAAAACATTCATTTAAACTTCATTAGTTATTAGCAAGTATAATCTCCCTCAATTTTACTCCTCTAAACAAGATAACAAGAAGTGAAAGCATATGGTATTCCATTTTTTCCTAGAATTTCTCCCCTTTTTTTTTTATTAATTTGCCTTAATTGAACAGCGGAAGTTGGGGGAAACTTCACTCTTTGAGACCGACGCTCGCCCACGGTCAACCTACTTTCATTAAGGAAACTAAATTTTTGAAGGAAATTAGACTGCCATTTCCGCCCTTCTAGTTATTGTGAAGTTCATTGAGTCCACATCCAGGGCTCATCGCCTAAGGACAGTTTAAAGGGACCCCTACGAAACTCTATCCACACACTAACATTTAAGATTGGATACTCTTAACTCACTTTCCTGAGTTAATTGGAGTACAAGGCTCTTTTTTTTTTATCATTATTAAGGGTCACTAAGTAAAATATTCCGTTACCTGTTCACTAGGGGTTAAGGTATTCTCAAAGAAATTTCAAGAGAGATTTATCCCAAACAATTTTTCCTTGAAGTAAACTTGCTTGTTTTTTCAACTTAAGGACTCAATCTCAAGTACAAAGGCTAAACATAGTGTAATACCCCGTTCTCTAGAGATTTTACTATTAAATTTTCACTAGTAAACTAGTCACAACAGTTGGCGAGTAGGGCACCAATCTAATCAATTTCAGATTCATTGATTGTAATTAAACAAAATAAGGACATAAATAAAGCATGGGATTTTGTAAGCTCATGATGTGTGCAATCATTATACTGTAAATTTATAATCCCTTCCCCACACTAAATTAGATAATGTCCTCATTGTTCCTAATATATCACAAAATTTAAGGAAAAGAATGTTCAATGGCAAAATTGAAATACTGGTACTAGTCCCTATGTAAAATGTTCATCAAGAGAAAATCCTCCCAAAAAGTCTGCATCCTTGGAGTGTCTTGAATGCACCGGCGGCTCTTATCCACCGTTGAATTAGATTTATTGGTATTTTTTTTTTGTAACAAAAATTAAAACACTAGTGCAATATACTCATCTATTGAGCATGGCTGCTCCCATGAAACGCTTTAGTTTATAGTCCTAGCTCGACTTTTCCAGTTCAATTTCTTGAATCTCCTAATCTACAGTTGTGGCATTTTTATCAACAGTTGCCCCTTCATAGCATTTTTTGAGTAGATAACCGTTTACCTGAAAGTACGGTTGTCTTCTGCCTTCAAACTCAACTGCACCATAAGGAAACACATTAACAATTTCAAATGGTCTAGACCATCGTCATTCAACTTTCCATGGGAATAGCTTCAATCAAGAGTTGTACAATAAGACTCTTTGTACCAGGCAGGAACTCCTCCAGCTGTAAATGTTTCTTATCATGCCATCACTTTTGCTCTCTCCTTGTAAATTCACGCATTTTCATATGCCTTCCTCTCTCATCTCGACCATTTAATTCAATTAGAGCAACCTCTTTTCCACCTGCAGCTTGCAACTCAAAGTTAACGTATTTTATGGCCCAGTATGCCTTTGTGCCAAGCTCTACGGGTAAGTGACATGAAATATTACCATAAACAACTTGTAGGGGACATTCCAATAGGTGTTTTAAAAGCTGTCTATAGTAGCCCACAATCATCATCAAAGTTTTAAAGACCAATCCTTTTGGGATGCATTGACAGTTTTCTCTAAGGATTTCGCTAATTTACCCTATGGATAACCTCAAACCTGTCCACTCAATGTTTGTGGAGATAAGTGGGTGGCAATTTTGCGAGTAACTCCATATTTTAATAATAATTTCTCAAATTGCCTGTTACAAAAATGTGTTCCCCATCACTTATTATAGCTCTAGGTTACCCTAAACATGAAAATATATTCTTTTTCAAAAATTTATGACAATGCCGGGCTGTCATTAGTTTGTAGAGCAACTGCTCTACCCATTTCAAACAATAACAACAGCTAAAAGAATATATTTTGTTTGAAAAAGTTGAGGGAAAAGGACCCATAAAGTCGATCCCCAAATGTCAAAAAATTCAATTACAAGTATATATTTTGTGTAATCAAGTCTTCTTGAAATGTTGCCAGTCCTTTGGCATTGAGCACTAATCATAATGAAAGTTCCGGCAAATCATGAAACAAACTGGCCAATAAAATCCGCAAGAGAAATTTTTTGCTGCCCATTTTTTCCATTACCAAAGTGACCTCTACCTCTCTAAATGACAATGCGTATAATGCTAAGCGGTTCACTTTCAGGTAAAGCATCGACTAATTATTTTGGTCAGCTCAATTTTTTAAAGAGATTGGTTCATCCAAAAATAAAACTTCACATCATGTAAAAATTTCTTGTTCTGTATAGGATAAAACCATATGAGTGATTGGGTGCTAACCAAATATTAACGATATCAGCATACCAAGTAATCCTTGAACTTCTACTACATGCAATTGTTCATCAGGAACTTTTCATTAACAGGTAATCAAAACAATTAGATTCCAGACAAGAATAAAAAAAACAATGAATCAGCCACCACATTTTCAATTCCCTGCTTATCCTTTATTTTCCAGGTAATTCTTGCAGTAGTAGAATCCATCGAATTAGCCTAAGTTAACATCAACTTTAGCAAATAAATACTGAAGGCAGCATGATCAGTATACACTATGAATTTTAGAACCTATTTAGATAAGGCCCGGAATTTATCCGCATGCAAATATGACTGCTAAAAGTTCTTTTTCAGTTGTGCATAATTCTTTGGCCTCATTTTAAGGTTCTGCTTGCATTATATTACTGAAATGACTTATCTTTCCTTGCCCAAGTACCGCCCTACAACCATAGTCACTAAGCATCGCACATCAACTCGAAGGGAACTCCCAATCAGGGCAACAATCACCTAATGCAGTAGTGAGCCCTTCTCCTTCAATTAGATTACATGCCTGGCCTGCAACCAATTATCATAAAAAACAAAGGCAGAATCTTTTTCTAATAAATTTACCAAGAGCTCTTGAGATTTAGAGAAGTCCTTGATAAATCCTCCTATAGAAGCCCACATGTCCAAGAAGCTTCTGATTCCTTTTTCACGTGTAGTAGGTGGTGGTAGCTTCTCTATCACCTCTATTTTTGCCCTGTTAAACCTCAATTCCCTGCGGTTAGATACTTGTGCCCTAAGACTATTCCTCTCTTACCATGAAAGGCATTTTCCCAGTTAAGAAGAAGATTAGTTACCTTGCATCTCTTAAGCCACACAGCCTAAAATTTGTAGATATGTTTCGAATGACCTTCCTAAAAACAGAAAAATCATCCATGAATATTTCACTAAAATTTTCTATCATGTCAGAAAATCTGGACATCATGCATCTTTGAAATGTACAGGTGCATTACAAGACTAAAGGGCATTCTCCTAAAAGCCAAATGTGCCATAGGACAAGTAAAGGTGGTTTTCTCCTGCTCCTCGGTGTCTAGTATGGATTGAATGTAACTAAAATAAACCTCTAAAAAGCAAGTAATAATCATGCCCACAAGTTTTTCCTAACCTCTGATCTATAATAGGGAGGGAAAATGATCTTTACGGTACATCATTCAGTTTTCTATAGTCTATGCATGACTCTCTAACCAGTTACAAGCGAGTGGGAATTAATTCATTAGCCTCATTTTTACTACAGTTATACCCCACCATTTTTTGTACGACATTGGATAGGACTAACCTGTTTACTAATCAGAAATGGAAAATAATGCCTGATCTAACAATTTAAGCACTTCTTTTTTTACAATTCTTTCTTAAGATTGGGTTAATCTCTTTGTGGTTGCACTGTAGGTTTATGCTCAGCTTCAAAAAAAATCTATGAGTACAAATTAAAGGGCTAATTCCCTTAATATCAGCAATAGAGTTCCACCCGAAAGCTTACTTACGTTCTCTAGAACAATCCGAAAAGGCTTGTTAACTCTTGATCACCTGTCCAAAGAAGAAGAAATGATTATTGGCAAAGTATCCATTTGTTCCAAGATAAAGCATACTTTAAATGACCCAGGCAAAGGTTAATTTCAAGCACCGGGGTTGTGTCAATGACGGCATCCGATTTTCTTCTCAGTTTGTCCCCAACTCCGCATAGTGTCAGTCTTGAATTCATAAACTTGTTTACCCATTTCGTCTTGGTATGTTCATCCTCATCATCACTCCAATCATCTAAATCCCTAAGAACGAGACTCCATCGTGTCACATCGTTGCATTCTCTTCCAGGAACTCAGAGGAAAGCACATCAACATTATCATAGTGTAACAGGATTACAGTCATTCAAATTTCTTTGTAGCTCATACACATTAAAAATAGCGACTTGTTTCTCTCCCTAACTCACAAAGTAGCTCCTTGTTCCACATCAATCAAAGCCTACCTTTGCCGAGGAACGGTCTTCCTAAGATCATGGGAACCTCCCCCCCCCCCCCTTCCCCCGCCCCCCCTATCTTCTTCCATTTCCAAGACTATAAAAGTCAACTGTAAAGATGAATGTCCACTTTTACAGGACATTCTCCACTATACCATATGGGATCCTTGACACTTTCTATCTGCAAGTTGGAAGGTAAACGTGCGTCTCCTTACTTCTCCAAGTCTTAGTTTTTTGAAAATGGACAGAGGCATTAAATTTATAACTGCACCAGAATCTATTAGTCCTTTATCAAAATAAAATTAACCAATAGTGCGAGGAACAGTAAAACTTCCCTGATCTCATTGTTTCTTGGAAAATTGATAAAATTTTTTGTAAGATCATAGAACATTCCCCTTAAGCATCACTGGTTTCATTCCCTTCAATCTTCCTCTCTTTGTGAGTAAATTCTTCGATGAACTTTTCTTGAATACGAATAAACTACAAATACCTACATTATGATGGCATCTGCTGAAGTGCCTCTGCAAAAGGAATGTTAATTTGCAATTTTTTTAAAGACTTCTAAAATTTAGCTAATTGTGCATCCACTTGTTTTTGCCTCCTCCTTCCTAGGAAAGGAATGGGAGGAACATATCTTGCACTTTTGGGGAATTTTTTTTTGGTTCCTCTTCCTTTTGTTTCCCTTTATCTCTCTCTAGGTTAACCTCATCTTCCTCAAGTTTCTTTATCAACTAATTCCTTACCACTTCTTAGCAATAATAGCATTTACACCCATAGGATTCTATTCAGTAATTGCTAGGTAAAGACCCAGATGGTCTATTACTCAACTGTTGAGTACTATTGACAAAGCTGATTTTATCAAGATTCCTAAATGGTGGCCTTGTTAATTTTTGCAAACATTGTTTAGTCTTTTTTTGCATATAACTTATCATGAGTTTTCTTCCCATTTTAGATTGACCTTGCTGAGAAGAGGTCTTTAGATAGAGGATATTGTTTGATGGGATGTTATGATAGGAAACCTTGCTTTTGAAATCCAGGGGGTTTATGTGCGTTGTTATCAGTTCACCATGAGCAATTTGATGATTACGTCCACCCTGGATTGTAGTTTTGAATAGGACCTTGAATTCCTCTTGGAAATTGTTGACCAAAATTTACTTGCGTCTCCATGGGATGAGGATGGAAAAGGTTCCAGATGGGCCCAAGAGTTGAGTGTTGTCCCTGAGCATAAGTCACAACAAGGAAATTTGATTAACATTAAAAGAAGGTATAGAGGTGGAGTTTACTTACCTAGGTGGTAAGAGCAGAAATCTGAGCCTGTTAAGGTGTCCATGTCATTGACAGATGCCCCAAATCTCAGAGTACTAACTCTCTTTCATGTTGCAGATTATGTGCACTAAGGCCATTCATCTATCAAAACACTAGCTTCATCATATGTCCTTACCATTAGTGCACCACCAGAAGCAGCATCCTACTAGAGATCTCAATTGTCATCTAAACTGAGTTAGATATCTCAATAAGGAGATTATCCTCTGGTATGCCATGAGGGGCATTTTCTAATTGCCCCCTTGAATCTTTCCCATGCTTTTCATAAAGTGATTCACCACTAAACTTAGTGAAGTTTTGTGATGTCATTTCTTAACCTAGCAGTTCTAGCTGGTGAAAAAAATCCTCCTTAAAAATTTAGATAAAGGTCAACCAGTGGTTACAGAGTCTTGTTGCAATGAATTTGTACCAAGCCCTAGCTTTTTCTCTGAAGTGGAAAAACGGCAAAAGTTTGTAGCCTAATACATCATCATATACATTAATTTATTTTCACTGTATTACAATATTGAAGAAATACTACAATATGCTACATCAGGACACTCATTTGGATATCCCTCCAAATTGATTTGATTAACCATTTGAACAGTGCTGGTTTAAACTCGAAATTGTTTAGCCGAATTGTTCGGTCTTCTATTGCAGGACCTGAAACAACCAGGTATCGTGTATTCCCGAAGTGCCCTAAACCAACACCCTGAATCCGATTGTTTGTCCCGAATTCTACTAATCTATGCCTTAAAGTTTAAAACTCATAGCTAATAGATTTTCCCAAAAATTAACAAAACCTTAACCCTTTATCAAGTGTTAAATAATTTTTACCTCAATTTAATTTAATAGCTCCCGCAAATAAAAATCAAATAGGATTCAAATTTCACAACCCATAAATTTCCCCAAATTAAATAGATTGCCTAATATTTAAAAATAATTTTCCTATCCCTTGGGAAAAAATTTATAAAAATATTGCATAAACACTTGGGTTTTCAATTTCTAAAAATTTTTCAATAACGCGGCTTCCACATGAATTATTAAATCTTACTTAGGAATTCCTAATAAAAACCAAATTCTCTTTCGAGTCCCTTTACTTCCATGCGTTGATTTTCATTTTCAAAATCCATCAGCAGGACTTCTTATATGAAAAAATTTTTTTTATATCTAATTTTTTTATAACAGAAAACAATGTCATTTTAGTTTGAATTATGGCCCTTTTTCATGTTTCCCCAAGGATGATTTGAACATTATAGTAAAGTTACCCCCTGTTTGCATAAAAAAAATTGAAATAAAAGGTGCAATGGAATTCATATTGAACAAAAAAAGAATAAAAAAAAATGGCATAAAAGAAAAAAATAAAAGAAACAATTGCTAAATCCAAGAGTTTGTAGACCCTTCATCTTCCAAATGATTCCTCGAATTCTTCATTGAAAGAAAACTCCCGCAAAATAACATTCTTTCTAAAATTTTGGAATAACATGAAATGTAAAGGAATTTTAAAAAGAATGTAAAATCCTAAAGTTCCTAGGGATTTTTAATTTAAACTAATGGCAAGAAGAAAGCAGAATTTTTTTAAAAAGAACATAGAAGGGAAGGCAAACATTGGCGAAGAACAGAGGTATGTGAAACAAGCCAAAAGGGTTTCACAAGCTATTTTTCAACCTAGAGATTGGTTTGGGTTCACATGCGCAAAAAAGCAGTTTCTTATGCAATTCGATCTAAAATTACTTCCTGAGGCTATGGACCATTTCAAATTCTTGAGTGCCTCCCAAAATAATGCATACAAGTAGATTTTCCAGGAGAGTAAACAAGTAAGTGCCACATTTTTAAAGTTACTGATTTGAGTCCTTTGGTGCCGGCGATGATTTGGGACAAATCATTTTTTAAGAGGAGGGGAATGATGAGAAACCATGATGGGAAACTGCCAGAAGAGGGAAAAAAGGATCCTCTTGGGTGTGCCACCTGGACCAATCACAAGAAATCGAGCGAAATAATTCAAGGAAGCATTTTAAAGGGTTTTATAAAGGATGTCCTGAAGCCGGAAAGGATTGAGTAATCATGAAGCTGAATGGATTGGAACAAAACCCTGGAATGCCCTGCTCTGTACAGTCATAATGGATACGGGTTAAGAGGGCGTATCTTAACAAGGCAGGCCGGTTTGAGTCAAAAGTTACACATAATCATACACGGTCCTATACACGTTCAAAGGCATGGCCCTGTATGGGTCAAGAATTTTCCACAGAAAGACACACGACTAGAATACAAAAGTCATTATATTGTCAAAAGTTCCATAGAATTATACAAACCAAAGTACCCGGCTGTGTATCTTCCCCCCGCACCGGCCGGCCCCTGTCTTGTTTTTTTTATTTTTTTTGAACTTATCTAGCTATGTCGTTTTGGGCTTTAATTTTTACAATTGTAAACCCTAAATAAAGCTCCTAGGGTTAGAATATAGAACATACAACATTGAAAGTTTGAAAACACTTTTAGAGAAATCCTCTCTTTGGGTTTTTTAAAGAACTAAACCCAGAACTTATCAATTTTATTTCCCTGGTGTTCACTCGACTTATCAATCGGTCTTTTATCCCGATTGTGGCGTCTTCATATTATACCAAGGTTCTTGTCTCGCATAGACAACGGGTCGCGGTTTCCACTTGGGGGTTTTTTTGGCATTTTAGGTAACGAATCCCACGTATTGGTTTTGGGGTTCGTCACACGTTGCCGGGGTTCTATCAGTTGGGAATCCGTAAAACGATCCCCGTATAATTTGTGATGCATGAACCCTAGGATTTTAAAAACCAAAACTCGACAAACGCAATTGAATCAAACCCCCAATATCATCTCGAATAAGTAGCACAAACACACCCCAATCAAACCTGTGATTGAAACCTAAGTTATCATTAGAATTTCCCCAATCAATTTGGTTGAAAAATTTCCAAAGGAAATTCTTTTGCAAAGAAAAGGGAGGGTTTCTTTCCACAAAAAGAAGTTTTTTGATTTTTCATATTCAAAATTTCCCCCCTGTGCTAAACCCTTATCGGTTAAATAGTTGTCACTTAACAAAAATTTAAAAACCTAAGTTACCTAATCTAATTTTTCCCTTTAAACCCCTATGGACAAAACACTGAACTAATTAAGTTAAATACAAACCAAAACAAAAAAAAAAACATAACAAACAAAACCAAGAATCCTCTTCCCTTTTTAAAGGTTAAATTTAAACACCATATCTATTCTAGGATTTTCAAATCCTTGCATCCCTCCATGAAAATGTGACACATTGAAGGTGTTAGTTCCCCCTTTCCCATGTAAATTGATTTTTTGGCTTATATCCTGACTAGTCCTTATAAGGCATTATTATCCCTTACTCTAGCTCGAGTCATTAGCCTCTAATTCCTTCCCAATGGACTTAGTTTTGGTTCTACCTCTTAATGCAAAGTTAAATTCCTCATCATCCCCTCCTTCCTTGAAAAGATTCATCCTAAATTTACCAACATCATAAAGAGTAAGATTAGAAACATTAAAGTGGCGTTACATTACCATAGTGGCTTGGAAAGGGTCTATCTATAAGGCCCCTGACAAGTCCTTATAGGCATCATTCACCTTTTAGCTCTAGCTCAAGTCATTGGGCCTCCAATTCCTTGCCAAGGTCTAGGATTTGGTTCATCCCTTAGAGTAGTTTGATCCATCATTCCCTCTTCCTTGAAAGATTCACCCCTCGAATACCTACATAAATAAAGAGTAAATTAAAACATCAAAGGTGGCGGTTACATACCATAGTGGCTGCAATTTCCTATCATATAAGCTTTTGTCGTATGCGCTTTACCCTTGGAAAGGTCCATAAACCCCTTGGATCAATTGACTTCGCTTTTTGGAAAATCGTTCCTTTCCCCAAGTTACCCGACCAATCCCCTAGATGGAAACCGGGTTTTTAAAACGTCCCTTGTTGGCCTGAACGAGCAGGTGTTCATTTCTTCTCCCAAAGTAGCCTAGACTTGCTATGTAAGTCCCTAACAAATTTGCCTTTTTTGTTCCATCAAGACAAAACTCATTAGTAGGTAAAGGCAAATACCAAGGTGTTTAAGAAATTAACCGACATAAACCCCAAATGGAGAATATGATTAAATGGAAAGTACTTCCTATCGTATGCAAAATTTTTCATGAGTAAAATGTTTCTCATTGTTTCAAATTTTTATCAAGTACAACAGCATAAAGTGGAAAGTATCTTGTTGACCACTTCGTTTCTCCATCGGTTTTTTAGATGTCTTCCACAAAAAAATAACTTTGTGCCTAGCCTATTGATGTGCCTAAAAACCCAAGATTTTCACTTCAAATGAACCCAAAAGAACAACTTCAATTCACAAAAGCAAACTAGTTTTAAAGGGGTCAAAAAATTCATGACCCTAATTTGGGGAATGATAACAAATAAAATCAAGGAAATGAAATCCACAAAGATTTAACCTCAATCAAATCAATTAACCAACTTTATTCAAGAGTCCAATCAATATACAAAATTAAACTAATCAAACCCCCTTACAACAAGAACTCTACGCCACAAGAATAATTACAAATTGAGGGAAATTTAAAAAGTACTAAAAACCAATCAATTATGCAAAGAAAGGTTGATTACAAAACATTTAAAAAAAATGACTAAGAAGACTTTAACCACCTAATATGACCCTAAAAATGAAAATAAAACACAACAATAAGGGAAAATTTATGTGACTAAAAGATTCCCCGTGTTGCACTCGCCACAATTCTAATTCTTGGGATTGAAATTGATAGAGAAAATTTTAACAGAAGAACCCTAATTTTCCTCAGTAAAGTGTATGTTTCAAATATGAAAAAGGGCCCCCTCAAACCTTACTTTAAGCAAGTATTATACTTTCTCCCTTTAGGGTTAGAAATGCACAAAAATACAAAAATATGGGCCCCTTTAAAAGGGGGCTGTCTTAAATGGAAATTACAATAAAAATGAAAGTGTCCCAAAAAAAATACAACATAAAATATCTATAAAAAAAATTTTACAATGTACCAATATCATAGCTCTCATGAGCTAGTGCTTGGGAAAGGGGGGAAACAATCAAAAAGCGGGCCTTTGATTGAAAATCTGACAAATATCCCGGGCCATCAACTAGGTGGGACATATTGTACCATGGAGAATTATTATGTACCTAAAAAATTTTTCTCAAATATTTATTAATAAAAAGATATGAAGTATAGCGATTTGGATCTCAACCTTTTTTTTTTCTGAAAGCAAGGCAGTTTTGGGGAAAATTTTCCTATCATCTGTGGGCTTCTGAAAATTTGCTCCAAATCAAAGAGGATCTTTTTTGGAACTGAACCCGATATCCGTTGGCCTCCTCCCGGCTATCAAATGAGTGGAAGTATTTTCTGATCTGTTCCGAAATGATGTACCTCAGTAAGTCATTATGAAGTACTATGTGGACTCGCCCATACTAAAAGGGTAGCTGTTTCTAAACCTTTCCTTTTAACACCTGCCGATCAAAAAACCAAGGAAACCCCCAACAGCAAATGAATGCAAGGCATAGGAATTATTCACTTAGGATCTCATCATGATATTTCTCCCACACTCAAAAGGAACCTTCGCCCTTATGAACATACAATGCCTCAATTTACCAACCAATGCAAGTTATAAAGCTAGGATGTGGGTAGTAGAAAAATGTAATTTTTTCTACCTGTAACAGGTATAACATTTTGCAACCTACCACTATCATTATGAGTACAAAAAGGGTTTACTTCAAAATCCTACAGAGTGTGAAAAATGTTTCCCCTAAATTTGTCCTAGTATCAAGAGATTGGTTAGACCCTTTGAGTAACACATAAAGAGGAGATAATGTTCACTGCTGTATGCCCTCATGGTTTTTTGTCAGTCTGGTCATCATAATACGCCTGCAGTGCTAATTGGTAAATCTATAGGCCAGTCTGTTCCCCGTTAACCTTAACACTTCCCAGCGCCTCCAAACAGTCATCCCTTTTCTCATTTGGACATTGTTTTTTCCATATCCCAAATCCCATCATTTAAAGCACTTAATCTGGCATGCCTTTCCATATAGATTCGGAATGTCGCCTCACATCTAGGGGCTATTACCTCTTTACCCTTCCAGTGGGTAAATTTTCTCTAATATTTTTTGGGGTAGTTTTTTTCCACTACTCTCACTGCCTTATACCACCTTTGTTCCCTCTAATCGACCATCAACGTTAGGGGTTTTTGGTTAGTATTGGGCCAAACTGCTTAGAGCCCAAACAAGTTGGACCTCCTTTGCTCTCCACTTTCAAGACAACTGAATACCCTCACAATGTACTTATAGCGCTGCCTTAACACACACGTTATTTCATATTTTAAGCCTGAATGAAGCGTGCTACGATTGTTCTTAAGGCCGTGACCCACAACTAATCAGAGGGTTTCAAATTCCCGTCAAATCACCACTATCTTGCCTCCCCCGCCTTAAGTCTACGTCACATAAATATTTTTCCCGTGTTGCTCAGAATGAACTTTTCTCAACCCCCCCCCTTTTTTTTATATCCCTCCATGCTGAATCTCTACCTCTCCATCCCTACGCCTGCTAATAACAAATCTTTTCCCCATAGTGCAGCGTAACCTGTAAAATCGATAGCGCCAATCGGACTCTAAGGGGATTATCAAACGATCTCATACATTTAAAGAGACCCTCAACCTTATCCTCCCCAACCTACTAATCATCACTGACCTTGCCATCAAGAAGGCATCTACAGTTTCAATACTTCCAATCCCCGAGGGGGCCTGAAATCCTATTTTGATAGGATTAGCCCCAAAAATTGTCATCCTTTTCTCTTGTATAGTGATGTTCTCACCATCTTCTATTCAAATTCATCCCCACTACTCTATTTTTCTAAGGATTCATGGACTACCCAGGTGGTGCTGAAGTTCACCACTGGTGGTTGTGGTAAGTCCATTTTGTCAATCCTAGTTGCCAAAGTAGCAATTAGGGAGTAATCCAGAGCTGTTCTTCCAAAGCCCCACCTGAAAATTATGACCCTAACCTCCACCAACCGACATTTGGGTTCAGCCAATTCCCCCATTCACACTTTCGTTAGACATGTTGTGATTAAGAAGTAATCCCCAAATTTCAGCACACTCCTCAACAACCCCACCCACACATTTAATATCCACAATCAGCAATAGCCACATTCCCCAAAAAGAATTTCAAGCACAAGGAAATATTTAATACTCCAAGAAGGTTCAATAAATGAAGCACATAAAACTTTCAAGTAGTTTTTAATTAAATTCAACTACAGTCTAAGTAACATTAATTACTTCAAAACTTTTTAAAGACTTTTTAATTTCAAATTCTACTACTGAAAAACCTTCCTTCTTGTTAGGTTTTACACTAAATAATCACAAATTACAGCCCCTTAACAAAACACAAATGGGCCCAAAACCCCCCATCACAAACTCCTTGCTCCGTTTTCCCCCACCAAACTGGCACTTCAACAATTCCCAATTTTAATAAGCACAAAACTACACCAAAAAAACACACACCCCCTTCACTAAATTTTGGGAAAACCAACTCCACATACATGCCCCATAAGTCACGTGCAACAACCTCCCCAAATACAACACAATATCACACCAAATTTACAACACCTCAAGCGAACACATTTACACCGCCACTTACAACAATATACACATCACATCAACACAAAACTTCTTCCTTCACTACTCCTTCTCAAAGCAATTTCAGGATAATCATTTACAAAATCTTCACTTCAAATACAAAACCATCCATAACTTACACAAAAGGCAGCAATTAAAATTTTGAAAATCATACCACTTCACTAATTGCAACCTTCCCCCACATTTGTAAGAGGTAATTTTAAAAATCAAACAAACACACTTTAACTTCCCTCATCTAATGCTTTTTTTCAATTCAAATATTTCCTTTTTCCCAAACCAAATCGGAAATTGCAAGGGGCCTCTCCCCCAATAAATTTCAAACAAGTAAGAATCACAATTCTTACTACACAATTGTATTTTCCGAAATTGTATTCACAATGAAACTATCTTTACCCTTTCCTTCACGGTGAATTCCACAACAAAGGGGCTTCAACAAGTACTAAAAAATCATTCAACAAGTAGCAACTCAACTTCCTAAACAAGAAAATTTCACGCCATTCAAGCAATCCCCCATAAATAATTCAATTTCAACTTCAATTTCGGAACAAAATGTAACTCAAGAACCCTAAATTTCCAAATTCAATTGCAAATCCCTCTTAAACCTCAGTTTTTGATACCAAAAATGATGTGCCTAAAAAACCAGATTAAGCCTTGCAAATAACCAAGAACAACTTCAATTCATAAAGCAAACCAGTTTTCAAAGGGGTATAAAATTGCGTGAACCCTAATTGAAGAATGATGAATCAAATATAAATCAAGGAATTGAAATCACAAGATGTTAATCCTCAATTGAATCAATTAACCAACTATTCCAAGAGAAATCCAATCAACAATCACAAATCAAATCGAATCCGCCTTACAATAAAGAAGTTTCCAGGGAACCCCCCAAGAATATTACAAATGAGGGAATTACAAGTGCTGAAAACTAATCAATTAGAAATAAAAGGTTTGAAAAAAAAAAAGCAATAAAAAATTGACCAAAAACTTTAACCCAAACCTAGATAGGACTCTTTAGAGAGAAAAAAAAAACACAAAAATAAGAATTTAAGGACTCACAATTTCCCCCTGAGCACTCGCACAATTCCAATTCTTAGGATTAAAAATTTGATAAAGAAATTGAACATAGGAAGAACCTTAATTCCCCTCACAAAAAGTATTTTTCAATTCTTAAAAATGGCCTCCTCAAACCCTCCCTTTTAAAGGGCAAGTTTTTAAAAACCCCCTTTTTGCTCCCTTTACGGTTAGAAAATGCTAAAATTACAATTATGCCACAAAAGGTGGCTGGTCCTAATGGAAATTACAAAAAAAAAAAGTTCCAAAAGAAAATTCAACAAAAAAGTTCATAGAAAAAATTACAAAGTACAAAATATCATAACTCTTCATGAGTCATGCTTTCGAAATGAAACATTGCAAAGGGCCTTGATTTTCAAATCTAATGATGTCCCTGGCATCAACTAGTGTTGGACATAATGGCATCCCATGGGAATTAATTATACCGTTAGATTATTTCTCAAATATTATTAGATAAAAGATATGAAGAAAATATAGTGATTTTGGGTCACAAACCAAATCTAGTCTGAATGCAAAAAAGGGGGTAAACCTGGAAAATTTCCCATCACCTATCCAGGATATGCCAAAAGTATGCTAAAATATTTCAACATCCCCTATCACTTTACAATAGATTAAGGGAAACCAGCATCATACAATCTCCCTAAAGAACAATTTGCGAAGCCCTATCATTAGTTTTAAAATTGGCAATAAAGTTCATTATACAAACCTATCGATAACACTGAATATCTATTTTAATCCACTCTAAGATCAAGAAGCTTAATATAAATCCCTAAAATGGTAGTCCAAGGTTGACTAGGTACAGACAAGTAGATTTCTCCCTATGGGCATTACTTAGATTTAGCCTTTCTATATATAATGCATTTTTTTCACATACAATTTGCACGTCAGTCCCCCATTTTAGGCTAATAAAAGTTTCCCGAAAAGTCTAAAGTTTTCCCTAGCACCAAAGTTCCCATTTTTACCGCCCCAAGTATCTCCCTTCCAAATAACAACTCACGTATGGGAAATTTTGGGCCCCACAAATCTACCCTTAATAATACCCTCAGCCTATAAAAGTCCGCATACCTACTTTCAAACAAACGACCCAAATTGACTGAAGTAGCATCATTTTCATACAAAATGTCTGCATTCAAACCAAGCAACTTAGATGTGAAGAAGTTAACTAAAACCTTTTAGGGTTGGCATCACACTAATTTTTTTTACCTTACTTTAATTTGAGCTTTGAAGTCTCGATGAACTCTAACCATTTGGCATGCCTCTTATTCAACTTCCCTATTCTTCAGTACTTCAAACTCCATACGAATGGAAGAAGAACTCCTTACCAAAATAGCCGCCACATTTGCAATGCCTTACCCAGGGCATATAACCATTGTCATACATAAAATTCAAAGCGCACCGTTAGTTTCTCATTGATAGCTATTGTTTGAATCCTGCATTAACACACCACCAATACCCTTCCCAGAAGCATCACATTTATCTCAAAAAATTTCTCAAAATTAGGAATACTAACAAAGGGTGCTTAGTTAATTACCTTTCAAGTCGGGAATCCTACTCATGATTTCCACCCATCTGAATTCGATATTCTTTTTGAAAAGATCTTTTAATGGAGCAGCAAAGACGAAATCCCCACAATCGTCTGTAAAAGCTAGTTAGCCATGGAAGCTCCTAACTTCATTAGCGTTCTTTGGGGTTAGCCACTCTTGAATTGCCTTCACCTTCTTTTCGTCCATAGCTATTCATTTGTACCTATAATAAAACCCGGAAAAACCACAATTTCCATACAAATGTGCACTTATTTAAATTAGCATATAATTGGTTTTTTTTTTTTTCCTTTAAAACATTAAACATACTCTGTAGATATTGTACATGATCATCTAATGTTTTACTATAAATTAAAATATCATCAAAATAGATGACAACTAATTTTCCAATGAAATATCGTAGAACATAATTAATCAATCTCATAAAAGTGCTAGGTGCATTTGTTAACCGAAAAAGCATTACCATCCATTCATATAATCCACGCTTAGTTTTAAATGTAGTTTTCCACTTATCCTCTTCACTTATATGAATTTGATAGTAGCCATTCTTCAGGTCAATTTTAGAAAATAAATGTGCACCATGAAATTCATCAAGTATATCATCTAGCTTAAGGATAGGATGTCTGTACTTAACTGTGACTTTTTTTATTGCCCTACAGTCAAGACACATGCACTATGTTCTATCCTTCTTGGGGACTAAGATAACAAGAACCATACATAGGTTGAGACTTTCTCGAACAAACCCTTCTCTATCAATCCATCAACTTGCCTCTGAATTTCCTTGGCCTCCTCAAGATTAGTTCTATAAGCTGGCTGGTTAAGAATAGATGCACATGGCATGAAATCAATTAGTGCTCAATCCCTCATAGTGGGGGTAGGCCCTACGGCACCTCTTCAAGAAACAAATCGTCATATTCCTACAATAAGGACGTAACCATACTAGGCAAAATAGGATTAAGGTCAATATTAGTAAAATATAAATCCTTTTACATAAGTACAAGTAATTTTTTCATGGCTAGCATTACACCTTGACCTCGCTCTTTCTCGCCATACTCTCTACTCTCGGTGTATCAATGTCCTTTCCCTCCTTACTCACTAGTGTTTTGTTTCTCACTTTTGTCTTTCTTTTCACTCTTCTCTCGCACACTCGAGTGTTTCTCTCGAAATTCCTTCATAATTCGCACTTGATCCTCACAAGCTTCCTATGGTTTTTGTGGCATGAGAACTCTTTTCTTTTGTTTAGCACAAAAGAATATTGGTTCTTGTACCCATCATATGTCACTTTCCAATCAAATTTCCATGGTCACCCTAAAAATACATGACTAGCTTGCATTGGAACCACATCACACATTACTTCATCTTTGTAGCTCCCTATGGAAAAGGCTATAAGAACCTGCCTAGTCACCTTTGCTTCCCTACATTCATTCAACCACTGTAGCCGATATGGCCTCAGATGTTTCACAGCTTCCAACTACATCTTATCGATTAGTAGAGTGCTAGCAACGTTAGTGTAGTTGCCACTATTGATTATCAAACTACACACCTTATTTTGCACATGACACCGTGTATGAAATATATGCTCACATTGGGTCCCCTCACCATCCTTTGGGGTTGTATACTGAGTACTAGCTTAGTGACATTTAACTCCCCACTCACAAGTCCCTCCAAGTCACCATCCTCATAGTCCTGTGATGGTGATTCCTCATCCTCCTTAAAGCTGATGCTCTCTACATCCCATTGTTATGGCTAATCATAGCTCTTTGATTTGGACATTGAGATGTAATGTGTCTAAATCCTAAAAACATTTGATATCTCTAGTTTTGGAAGAAGGTTTAGTGTCAATTTTTCCCTTAAATGCAGTAACTAGACTCTTAGCCTTCACGTCCTCTTCAGGCTTTGAATCTGTGGAGTTCTTCTTCCAATTAGACTTCTATGAAGAGTTGGAAGTTGTCCTAGACGATTGATTACTCCTATATTTCAATTGGCGCTCCACTTTGATTGCCCTATGCAATAATTCTTCCATGTCTAAATAATGTTGTAAGTCTACTACATCAGCAATTTCCCGATTCAAACCAATTTAAAGAATTTAGCCATAGTTGCCTCACTATCCTCCTCTACACTCTGGACCCCTATGTTAAACCCTAAGAACTTCCTAAGTAAATCCCTATGGTAGTTGATGGAAGCATGATGGGAGCTAAGCTAGAAAGTGGAATGTGGATCCTCTTTTAAGTGCCACTAGACCGATCACAAGAACTCGAGCGAAATGATTCAAAGAAGCACTTAATGGGTTGATAAAGGATATCCAAGAAGCTAAAAAAAGATTTGAGCAACCCCTGAGAATGAACTTGCATTTGTACAAGTCATCCAAGGTTTTAAACAAAAGGAGATCAAAGCATAAGAGATCTAAGCTGCCAGCTTAGGGAAAGAAACAACCGGCTTTGAAAACGCGGATTTTCTACGCTAGATAACGCTGCCCGGCTTTGAGGTGGCGTTGAAATTAATGCCGAGAGCTATAGAGGGACAAAGCCGCCTTCTATGCCTCCGGCGTATATCCTACGCCGCCTACTACACCGCCGGTGGTACATCCAGCTTACATTGCTTGATGAGAAGATTTACTTTATTTTGTTATTTTTTCGCAACTTTATTATGTTTTGCGTTTGGGTTTTTCTTTAAAGAGTTGTAAACACTATTAATAGTCTGTTAAAGGGTTGGAAAAATTTTCAACTTTGATTAATATAATTTGAAGAGTATTCCTCTCTTGGGTTTTCCAAAGAACTTCTCTTGAACTTTTCAGATCTCTTCCGTAGCGTTCAAAATTAGACTTATCAATCAGTCTTTCATCTCGATTAGGCGTCAACAGTATACCAAGGTTCTTGCCTCATCTATAGGCAACGGGTCGCAGTTCCACTTCAATTAATTACATCTTGGGTTGTAATTCCAAATGTATTGGTATAGGGCTTCGTCACAGGTTGGCGTAGTTCGTATCAATAGTGACTAGGGACAAACTATTTTTGCATCATGGTTTTTCCCTCTCTTCCCAAGAACTAACAGGTCGCTCTCCATATTTATGCCTATTACACACTAACAGATCCCACCATACACTAGCATAATCTGTGAACTCAACTATAGCTAATTTGATCTTCTTCTCCTTAGTAATAGTTATGGCATTTAAAAGACATGATCCATTTTCCCCCTCTCCCACTCTAAGTACAACTCTAGATCATTCTTCCCAAAAAAACTAGGGTATTTTCATCTTAATACTTCCCAAATTACTGTCAATTACATTCCATACTTCTTGTTATATTTGGTGAAAATTGTGTGTCCTTTAAATTACATGATAGGGGATTGTTTTGATTTATTTCCAAAAAATTAGTCATAAGAGCTTGTTCATAACTATTGGAGCTTACACTTATTCTAAATTTGTACCGTGACTTAAAAATGAAAGTGGTCATTATTTTTGACTTAGTGATTGTGTTGATGAGTTTTCTAATCTGAGTTCCTAGCAAAGAATTAAAGAGCAGGTTGGAATTGGAAAGTATATTAAATGGCAATTGAATTGTAACTTACCAAAACAAAATTTTCTTTTATGATTTCGGCAATTGGATTTCTTCCACAACTGAATTGTGATTTTTTTTATACGTGTTCTTCAAAGAAGGAATAGGAATTGAATCACAACTGATTGCAATGACTAAGCTAGACTTGTTGATTATCGGTCCCTCATTGTTTCTATGACCGAAACAATTTTTTTTTTGTACGAATTTAGGGTATGAACAAAGTGAAATGAAATTGAAAAACAAGAAAATAAACAAAGGATAGAGTTTAAATTTTCATTCAAGAAGCCCAAAGCTCTAATACCAAATGATGCTAAAACCTTAGGTATGTCAAACTTAAAACCCGACGAACACAATTGAATCAAATCCCCAAGGATCATCTTGAATAAGTAGCATGGAATTAGATCCCAATCATACCTATTGACTAAAACCTAAATTCTCAATTAGGAATTTCCCCAATCAATTTGGTTGAAGAATTCCAAAGGAAGTTCTTTTGCAAAGAACAGGGGAGGGTTTGTTTTCCACAAAAAGAAGTGTTTTGCTTTTTTCAATATTCAATAATTATCCCTCTTGTGCCGTCCCTTATTCGATTATACAAGGTGTCACTTAACAAGAGAATACAAAACCTAAGTTACCTAATCTAGCTTGTGTCCTTATCCTCTTATTGACCAAAACACTTAACTAATTATGCTAAATTACAAACTAAAACAAATAATAAAACATAACTAACAAAAACAGAGAATCCTATTTCCCTTTTTGGGTTAATAAACAACATATCTAGTTTAGGACTTCAAATCCTTGTATCCCTCTATGGAAACATGAATCTCATTGATAGGTGTTGGTTCTCCTTTCATGTAAGTTGATTCCTTAGCTTATAGGTCCATGACTAGTGATAGAGCCATTTTATACCCAACCTTTATAGTATAAATTGTGTTAAATTATTATTGATTTTATAGAAATCAAAGGAAATGGTACTTTAATTCTATCATCGTGATAAATCAGGTTAAATGGATCAAAGATGCTAATTTAAGTATTTTAGAGAGTCATCTACAACTTGGATCAAGACAAGAAATTACACCACCGGAGGAAGCAACGGTCTGAGGCACGGCCAATGTTCAAACCGTGCCTACACACTGGACAAGAAGCAAAAATGAGGACTTTGAACAGAGAGAGACACAGCTTAAGGCACGGCCGTGGTGGAACCCGTGGGAAAACCGTGCTTGAAGCCGTGGTGGAAGCCAGGACCAAGGAGAAGAAAGTGTGGAACATCAACCAGATGAAGGCACGCTTGAAATCAGCCTGGGTGTAACCGGGTACACACTGGACACGAGAAAGACTTGAAGATTATGCACAGATGAAGGCACGCTTGAAATCTGGCCGTGTGTCGACCGTGGTTCACACTGGGCGCGGATGAAGACTTGAAGAATATGCACGAAGGTGACACGCTTGATCCACGGCCGTGTGTTGAGGCTGCCAGGCAGACGAATCTTCACTTCTCGAAATCTACTGGAAAAGGAAAGATATTTTCGTATCTTGCTAGCAAAAGATCACATGCTACCCCCTAACATATAAATAGAACCAACCCAGAGGGTTAGGACAACTTTTTGAATCTTTGGATCTTGAAGAACCTTTGGGTCATCTTGGAGGCAAGCAAGCAACCGGGTTCATTATGTTTTCTATCTTTTATTTTCATTTTTTTTGATGAACATGAGTTAGCTAAGCTACTTTTCTAGCCAAAGGGTCATAGATGTTTAATTCTCCACGAATTTTGAGGTCTAATTGACTTGTATTTATTCTATTCTTTGCTTTCCGGGTATTCATATATCTTCTGATTGTTTTGTCATTATTATCTTTGTTGATTGGTATGAATAGAGCTCTTCTACTCAATTAGCAAGTTAATATATTGTCAACTAGCACGTCAAATCCGTAATTGTTTGATTGTTCTAGTCTTTGTGACGCAATAACATGTTTTGGTTATAAAAGAAATGATCGAATTCATGGGTTTTGGAGGTGTGTGATCATGTTAAATAGTTATCTTATAATCTACTGGGATGAATTGGTGGTCTCTCTAGATCTTAATGCTATTTATAGATTAAATCCTAAGCGCTTGTCTAAGGGTTGTTTAATCAATAAGATAAATAATTCAAAGCGCTTGTCCGAGGTTATCGAGGAAGTAAGGAGAGATAGGTTGTTAGAGCTTGTTAATAACCATAACCAATTTATCTAGAACAAGAATAGAGAACATTTGCATCGATGATCAATTGCTAGAATTAAACCATCTTGATTCCTTTGGCTAGGCCTTTACCAATATCTGATTTTCTTACCTTGTTTTACTTTATTCGATTTACAAACAAAAACCCCCCATTTTCCTTTTTCTTATTGTTCTCTTTGAATAGAAATATCTTTACCAATCCCTGTGGATTTGACCCTACTCACCACTATATGCAAATCATAAAAATTGTCTAGGAGTAGGTTTTATTTTTGTTGGATTCGACAACCCATCAAATTTTGGCGCCGTTGCCGGGATTGGTGTCAAATTTATTTCTATTCTTGTATGACTCGTTCTTCTCAGACAGGTGAACTAACTTATAATCCGGAGATTGAGAAGACTCTAAAGAGGTTGCGACAAGAAGCTAGATCATCCCCCGGACCGAACTTAGTATCGGACTTGTCAGATTCATCCTTTGATTCTGAAAAAGAGGAAGACATGGCAAATCTCGAGAGAACCTTAAGGGAGTTGGCTACGCCGGATGTGAATCAACAACCACTTTGTATTCACTACCCCGAACTAGCCGTAGAGTTCGAATTGAAATCTGGGTTGATACATCTACTACCTACATTTCATGGTCTTGAGAATGAAGATCCTCATAAGCATTTGAAAGAGTTCCATATAGTGTGTTCTAGTATGAGGCCGCAAGGAATAACCGACGATCAAATCAAGCTACGCGTTTTTTCCATTTTCTCTAAGTACTAAAGCTAAAGATTGGTTGTTTTATTTGCCTCCAGGTTCTATAACCACATGGACTGATATGGTGAGACTCTTCTTGGATAAATTCATCCCCGCATCCAGAGCCGCTGGTATAAGAAGAGAAATTTGTGGTATAAAAAAAGGGACACCGAGACTCTTCATGAGTATTGGGAGAGGTTCAAGCAATTGTGTGCAAGCTGCCCACAACATGGGATATCCGAACAACTCCTCATCCAATATCTCTACGAAGGCCTACTTCCGATGGAAAGAAAGATGATGGATGCTGCAAGGGGAGGCGCCATAGTAAACAAAACTCCTAGTCAAGCTAGGGAATTGATCTCCATTATGGCTGCTAATTCACAACAATTGGGTATAAGCACGATACGTCTTCAAGGAAGGTAAATGAGGTAAGTGTGTCTAACCTTGAACATCAAATTTCTAATCTTACCTCCCTTGTGCAGCAGCTAGCTCTTGGAAAAACGCAGCAGGTGAAGGCTTGTGGAATTTGCGCTGCTCCTAATCATCCGACCGACATGTGCCCCACATTGCAAGATGACAATCATGAACACGCCAATGCTGTAGGCGGATTTCCAGGACAACCGCAAAGAAAGTATAACCCCTATTCGAATACTTACAATCCTGGATGGAGGGATCATCCTAACTTCCGATATGGCAATAACCCTCAACATGTCCAACAATTTCTAGCCAAAGCCATCACACTACGTACCCCAAGCTCCTTCCACTTCAGGTATGCCCCTTGAGGATATTGTTAAGTCTCTAGCTGTGAATACCAAACAATTTCAGGAGGAAACAAAACAAAGCATTCAAAACTTGGAGAATCAGGTAAGCCAACTTGCTTCAGTCGTAAACAGGTTAGAAAACTCAAGGTAAGTTACCTTCTCAAACTATTACAAACCCGAAGCAAACGTTAATGCAATTACCTTGAGAAGTGGAACAGAATTGCAGGGATTAAATAAGAAAGGACATCCGTCTAATCTTGAGGAAGAGACCAAGAACGAGACTTCGACTCCGAGCCAGCAGGGCGACCAGATTAGCAAGTCTCTAGATGAGCCATCGAAGGTCACATTGATACCACCTCCTTTCCCCTCCAGATTAGCGAAATCCAAGAATGAAGCGGAAGAAAAAAGAGATTCTGGAAACTTTTCGCAAAGTCGAGGTAATATTCCTTTGCTTGATGCAATTAAGAAACTACCGCGCTATGCTAGATTCTCAAAGACTTATGAACTAACAAAAGGAAGCTGAAAGGCAATGAAAAGATTAGTGTGAGTGAAAATGTTTCAGCTATTATTCAGAAGAAGCTTCCTCCTAAATGCAAGGATCCAGGTATGTTTACTATTCCTTGCAAAATAGGTAATCTTGGAATCGCTAAAGCCATGTTGATCTAGGAGCTTCTATCAATGTCATGCCTTTGTCTGTTTATCAACGTTTAAATGTTGGTCCTTTAAAGGAAACGGGTATTAATGTTCAACTTGCTGATAGGTCCAATGTTTATCCTGAGGGAGTTCTAGAGGATGTTTTAGTTCAAGTCAATGGGTTGGTTTTTCCTGCTGATTTTTATGTGCTTGACATGGACGATAGTGATTCTCATACTTCATCACTAATATTATTAGGGCGACCATTCCTTAAGACTTCTAAAAACGAAAATCGATGTAAATGATGGCAGCCTCACTATGGAATTTGATGGTGAAGTGATTAAATTTAACATTTATGATGCCATGAAACATGCTAACGATATCTCTCCTGTTTTGTTACGGATGCTATTAACCCATCTCCTGTTTTTTTTGGGGATGTTATTAACCCATTACCAAAGGCACCAAGGCTGGAATCCAAATCCTTATCCGAATATTTAGCCAGGAACGTCTAGCCAAAGACGTTAAAGAAAGGCGCTTCATGGGAGGCAACCCATGTAAAAAAAAAAGTTTGTTTTGCATTAGTTTTGGTTTGTTTTAGTTTTGTTTTGTTTTAGTTTAGTTTGTTTTGATTTTAGTATAGTCTTGAACTCTTTGGATCGGCTGCAGTAAGGATACATATCATTAGATGACACTTTCCAAAGCTTAAAGGGAGCACTCCAATACTAGGGAAGTACCAATATTTCCTTTCTCTTATTCTCTAATGTCCTTTGTGTTGTTAATTCCTCTTCAATTGTGCTGAATTAGGAACAGTGAGGACACTGTTCAAGCTAAGTGTGGGGGAGAGGATAATAAAACATAGAGAATAGAGAACTAACTTATACTCTGAATGTTTGTCCTTAAGCAATTTTAAGCCAAAGTTTTTCAAAATTATCATGAAATCTAGAGATTGTACTAAATGTTGTAATAAGCATCTACAAAATGTAAAATTGACGTGTTCAAATGCTTTACTCACCCACTGTTGTGATTAGAATACATGGTTAAAATTAAGTAGTGAAATCTTTAAGAAACAAATTTACCTTGTATTTAGCTTTAGAATTGGAAGTCTAAGAGTAAGTCGAGTCCCTAAGTGAAAAATAAACAAGTTTACTTCTAGGTTATATTAGCTACTGTATACTCTTTGAAGTTGTTTGTAAAGCAATCATAACACTTAAAAAAAAAAAATCAAGCATAGCCATTACTCCAATGATTCAACTAATTGAGTTAAGAGTATTCAAACTTGAATGTTAGAATGAGGAAGAGTCCGTAGGGGTATCTCAAAACCCGGTCACTTGAGTGATGATCTCGGGATGTTGCCAACTCAATGAACTCACTATAACGATAAGGGTGAAAAAGGTAAAAGTTCATGAAAAGAAGCGGGCAAAAATCCGTCAAAATAGATGCTTGAAAAAATCAAAAGAACATGAATGTGAACATTCATTGAATAAAACAAAGATGTATAAAAGGGAGAATATCTAGCAAAGAGCTTATACTATATGCTTTTACTTTATACTGCAAGGATTATATGTTTGCCAATATCCAATGAAGTTTAATTGGGTGTTTTTCCTTAGTGGATTAAGTATTTACTTTTGGAATAAAAATTCTTTTGCTAAATATGAGGATTAAAGTTTGTTTTGTTTAGTTTAGCTATTGAATTTTGTCCATAGTAATTTGATCACAGGAAACCAATTGGGTTGAAGTAGTAGACATTAAATTACAAGTCATGAATTACAAATGAATAGATGCTTGGAATGATGAAAAGAAAGTTTGTATAATCTATGATAGATTTCTCAATTGATTTGATGCAATTGCTTGAGGACAAGCAAGAGTTTAAGTGTGGGGGAATTTGATAGAGCCATTTTATACTCAATCTTTATAGTATAAATTGTGTTAAATTATTATTGATTTTATAGAAATCATAAGGAAATGGTACTTTAATTCTATCATCGTGATAAATCAGGTTAAATGGAGTCAAGGATGCTAATTCAAGTATTTTAGAGAAGTCATCTACAACTTGGATCAAGAAAAGAAATTACACCACCGGAGGAAGCACGGTTTGAGGCACGGCCAATGTTTCAAACCGTGCTACACACTGGACAAGAAGGCAAAAATGAGGACTTTGAACAGAGAGAGACACAGCTTAAGGCACGGCCGTGGTGGAACCCGTGGGAGAAACCGTGCTTGAAGCCGTGGTGGAAGCCAGGACCAAGGAGAAGAAAGTGTGGAACATCAACCAGATGAAGGCACGGCTTGAAATCTAGCCGTGGGTGTAACCGTGGTACACACTGGACACGGATGAAGACTTGAAGATTATGCAAAGATGAAGGCACGACTTGAAATCTGGCCGTGTGTCTGACCGTGGTTCACACTGGGCGCGGATGAAGACTTGAAGAATATGCACAGAGGATGACGCGGCTTGATCCATGGCCGTGTGTTGAGGCGTGCCAGGCAGACGAATCTTCACTTCTCGAAATCTACTTGGAAAAGGAAAGATATTTTCGTATCTTGCTAGCAAAAGATCACATGCTACCCCCTAACAATATAAACAGAACCAAGCCTAGAGGGTTAGGACAACTTTTTGAATCTTTGGATCTTGAAGAACCTTGGATCATCTTGGAGGCAGAGCAAGCAACCGGGTTCATTATGTTTCTATCTTTTATTTTCGTTTTATTGATGAACATGAGTAGCTAAGCTACTTTTCTAGCCAAAGGGTCATAGATGTTTAATTCTCCACGAATTGTGAGGTCTAATTAGACTTGTATTTATTCTATTCTTTGCTTTCGGGTATTCATATATCTTCTGATCGTTTTGTCATTATTATCTTTGTTGATTGGTATGAATAGAGCTCTTCTACTCAATTAGCAAGTTAATATATTGTCAACTAGCACGTCAAATCCGTAATTGTTTGATTGTTCTAGTCTTAGTGACGCAATAACATGTTTGGTTATAAAGAGATGATCGAATTCATGTTATGGAGGTGTGTGATCATGTTTAAATAGGTTATCTTATAATCTACTGGCATGAATTGGTGGTCTCTCTAGATCTTAATGCTATTGATAGATTAAATCCTAAGCGCTTGTCTAAGGGTTGTTTAATCAATAAGATAAATAATTCAAAGCACTTGTCCGAGGTTATCGAGGAAGTAAGGAGAGATAGGTTGTTAGAGCTTGTTAATAACCATAACCAATTTATCTAGAACAAGAATAGAGAACATTTGCATCGATGATCAATTGCTAGAATTAAACCATCTTGATTTCTTTGGCTAGGCCTTTACCAATATCTGATTTTCTTACCTTGTTTTACTTTATTGAATTCACAAACAAAACCCCCCATTTTTCCTTTTTCTTATTGTTCTCTTTGAATAGAAATATCTTTACCAATCCCTTTGGATTCGACCCTACTCACCACTATATGCAAATCATATAATTGTCTAGGAGTAGGTTTTATTTTTGTTGGATTCGACAACCCATCAAATTTTGGCACCATTCATTCATTCTCTTAGCTTTAGCTCAAGTCATTGGGCCTCTAATTCCTTGCAATGGATCTTGGATTTTAGTTTTGTCCTCTTAGATGCTAGTTGATCTTCATCAAGTTATGTATTGAAATGATCTGAGGTAGATTAGGGTTAGATGGGGCCCGTAGTGGCGGTTCCCATTAGGGTTAGATGGGGCTCGCAGAGGCAGTTCCCACTAGGACAAATGTTGTGTGTATGGGGGTCATGAGTAGCCCCATGTGTTATAAAGTTATCTAATGAGTCATATGCGAAATAATGAAATGTTAAGATGTTATGTGAATCAAGTGATATCATGAAATAATACAGTGTTATATGTTGAATAAGATATGTTGCTTATGCTTGGCTTAGGCTAAGGACTTATAGTGGCAGATCCTAAGGGGGCATCTCAATAATCGGTATGCCGCGTTGTCCCTAGTAGAGTAGTGTATCGAAATGATCTAAGGTAGATTAGGGTTAGATGGGGCTCGTAGTGGCAGTTCCATTAGGGCTAGATGAGGCCCATGGAGGCAGTTCCCACTAGGACAAAACTTATGTGTACCGGGGTCATGAGTACCCTTATATGTCATAATTCAATTTGGTGTTGATATGTGAACTAAATTGTGAATGCATTGAGGATAAATATTGCATATATGCATGTGATATTATGTGGCGTGTCATGTGCATGTGGGTGTGGTACTTACGTATTGAGCTTAAGCTCACCCCCCTTCCTTTATTTTTTTTTAGCTACAGGTGAGAATGATGAGCAAGTGGAATATGATGAGAATGGAGACTTAGTGGGCACTATATGGATGAGACAAGAAGAAAACACTACTATTATGTAGAGGAAGAGTTCTTGTAATTTGAAGTTTTATTAGCTAAATTGGAGTGATAGAGATAATTATTATTTTGAGATTTGGTTATTATTAAATAATGAGAATTTGAAATGAAAACATTTGAGAGTCTATTTTTGGTTAAAGTTATAGTAGTATGATGAAGAATGTAAATGATAAGGTTTTTGAAGCATAATGGAGTTTTATAGCCTTCGCATGTTGCTTGGCAGTAGTGACATGTGGTGGGCTGTAATGTTCCATGTTTTAGGTTGTTACAATTGTTCCTCAACTATACTTAGCTACGGTGGGGCCAAAGTAAAGGTCTTGTTTATATTACTTAGTTATCTACTCAAAACCTGATAACTTTTCCTATAGGGTCATAATCAGAGTATACCTCTATGAGAGTTCATCAACTATGAAATTAGACTTCCCTTTTCTTATACTTCATAATGTATAAGAATCCTTCCATGAATTCTACCTAATGGGCTTAGCATTTAGACAACTTTATTGATCTTTAAGGTACTTTAAAGATTCATGGTTAGTGTAAATAATGAATTCTTGGGTTGAGAGGTGATGTTGCCATGCTATTAGAGTTTGGATGAGTGAATAGAACTCTTTATCATATAAGGAATAGTTCAAGGTGGCTCCACTAACATTCTCACCATGATATGTAATAGGTTAGTCAAACTACATTAGCACGACACTAATCCCTATGCTAGATGCGTTATACCCCAATTGAAATGCTTTGTCAAAATCAAGGAATATCAACATTAGAGCTATCATTAAGTTCTTAATTTCCTCAAAACTTCATTGAGCTCTCATCCCCAATTTAAACTTTACATTCTTCTTTGTTAGCTTAGTTAGAGGTGTAATAGTGGTCTTAAAGTTTTGAATGAAATGTTTGTAGAAAGGTGCAAGCCTATGAAAGCTTCCCATGTTAGATGAAATCATTAAAGTTAACCAAGCTCAAATAACTTTATCCTCATCTACCTTCACTCCTCCACTCGTGACAAAACCTAGAAACCTAACTTTATCTTAATAGAAATTGCATTTCTTTAAATTGCCAAACAATTGCTCAGTTCAAAGGGTGACAAAGACTTTTCACATGACTCACATGGAACCTTATGTCTGGACTATTTACCAATATGCCATCAAAATATACAATAACATATTTACTAATCAACTCTCTTAATACATGGTTCATTAACCTCATAAATGTGCTAGGTGCTGTCGAGTCTAATTTTTGAATTCCCATTCCCAATCCGATCTAAACTAAACCCTATGCTCATCTAATCTAGATCCTCGACTTGAGTTAGGAATTTCGTTTGATTTTTGGAGTCGCCACCCAACTGTTGTTGGGAAAAAGTGAATTAAGACTAAAGGAGCGGATTAGTCTTAATTTGGACTACTAGTCGTCGTTATTTCCTCTTCTCGTTTTTGTGAGAAGAGAAAAAAGGGAAAACCAGAGTTTCTAAGTCCGGAGGCTAACCTATTAAAACCTATATGGTTACCACCTAATCTCCTAAAACTGTTCATCTTTAGAAATGTGTTTCATTGTGTTTCTGTTAATTTTTGTTATGTCTTTGAATTTATTTCAGAAAAAGGATTTTTCATTTATTTTATGGGTTGACCCGAATGGGTGCCTACGTATCTGCTACTCAGGATCAAACAAGCCGTAGTTCGCTTTTCTGAAAATCTTTAGTGTATTGCTGAATTTTAATTTTGAAATTTCTTTCGATTTATGTTCTTACCATTTTTTGGGATTTTTCCTAAAAACTCTAAGCCTAAGCTTGATTTTATTTTGAAAATGATTTTGTAGGGAAAACATCAATTTTGATTTATTTGATGAAAATGATTTTTCTAAGTGCTAAAACTTATTTATTTATTTTTTTATGATTTTTTTGTTATTTTTGTGATTTTTGTGATTTTGTTGAAAATTTTATCCTAAGTTTATTATCTATCCTATTTTGAAATCTAAAACTTTACTATTATTTTTCCTAATATTTTCATTCTTTTTCTTCATTTTATTATTTTATTTTATTTTTTATTTTTTTATTTTACATTATTAAATCCTAAAAAACCTAATTTCTACATTTTCCTATTTATTGAAAATAGAAGTAAATAAATAACTAATAACTAAACAAATAACAAAAAACCAAAAAAAAAATAATAACAAATAATAAATTTAGAATAAATAAACAAACAAAATAAATAAAAAAATCTGGAAAATCCGACTTACCTGGATCCGGGTCGGTGCGCGGGTCGGGTCGGATCGGTCGGACACGGCGGCGGGGTTGGCTCGTTCATGGCATTCCGGCGGTCTTTTGCGGCAGGTGAAGTGTCGAATCCTAGCTTCTTGAGGGTGTTGAATCCGATGGTGGTGGCGGTTTACTCCTAGAATGTCTCCTTGCGGTGGCTCAACTCCGATCGGCGGTCGCAACTTTGGGTTTCCTCCGATCTACACTCTTTTCTCTCTCTCTCGCAATTCTGATCTGTCCTCTTGCTTCCTCATCTCCTCCTCTATTTATAGGTGCTTGAAACCGAGCTGGATAAGCTCGGATTTCCTCCGATTGAAGCTGATCGGATTTTCGGTTAAAAAACCAACTCCGATTCGTGCCCATCCAACGATTTTTTGCGATTTGATTTTAATTAGATAATGTTTATCTTATTTTTGTTGAAGATCTATTGGATTTGTGCAAAAAAATCGAATCAAAACGGTCGAAATACGAATTTTTCTTAGCCGGCGATCTCGGGCTCGAGGTAGGAGACGATCACGCGCCCGGCACGTGCGTTTCTTCCAGCCAATTAGATGCTACCACGTGTCCTGGATAAGTCGAAAAATTGCAAAATGCGGAAACTGCTTCCTCCGCGATTCGAACGTCTAACCGAGCCCCCTTGCGCGCACGCCTAGCCATGGTCCGGACCAGCTAAGCTAGCCCACTTTCTTGATTTTTCTAATTTCACAAATTACATATATGCAATGCGATTTTTCTATTTTTTTGTATTTTTTGAAATTTCAAAAATTTGTAATAATTGTTTATTATTCATTATTTCTATTTCCGAAATCATTTTTCAAAATTGAAGTGTTTTCCTATTTATTTTTATTTTTTGAACATTTTTATTATTTTATGCTAAATTAGGGAAAAATTGGGAAAAATTAGGAAAAATTGAAAATTGATTATTATTGAAAATTATTGACTCCTAGGGCAAAAATGGGGTGTTTACAGCTGCCCCTCTTTATGGTAAAGTTTCAAAAACTTAACTACAAAGACAAAGAAAAGACGCCATTTTTGACCTCTTGAATTAGGTTTTAGTAGGAAAATGCCCCAAGAGCTGATAATCCTACGGTTGAAGATGTTCCTAACAATTCAAGGTAATGTTCCCTCTCTAAAAAGTGCTTTATGGGCTAACTAATTGGCGACAGGACACATCTCAAGCATCGAGTAAGAATGTATGAGAAATGATGATAGGAAGCGTCTTATCAGACTTGCAACCTTGGAAAGAAATTTACTTAGGAAGCGCCCTTATTAGCTGGCTACCTATCGACAGAAGCGTCTTGTTAGACTCGCAACTGTTTGGGAAGGATGTTTCCGAAAAGTGCCCCAAGAGCTGACTGATCGGGAGAATCTAGGAAAGTGCCCATATTGGGCTGACTAACCTTAAAATAGATTTTAGGAAAGTGCCCATCTTGGGCTGACTAAACTGTGGTAGTGTCTCAAAAGGTGCCCTTATGAGCTGACACTGAGAACGGATTTTTAGGAAAGTGCCCATATTGGGCTTACTAACCTTAGATAAAATTCTTAGGAAAGTGCCCATCTTGGGCTGACTAACCTTAGATAGAACTGTTTCAAAAGGTGGCCTTATGAGCTGACCCTGAGAACAGGTTTTTTCGGGAAAGTGCCCATATTGGGCTAACTAACCCTTGGATTGATTTTTAGGAAAGTGCCCCAAGAGCTGACTAACCTAAAATAGAACTGTCTCAAAAGGTGCCCTTATGAGCTGACCCTGAGAACAGGTTTTTTCCAGGAAAGTACCCATATTGGGCTGACTAACCTTTGATAAAATTCTTAGGAAAGTGCCCATCCTGGGCTGACTAACCATAGATAGAACTGTCTCAAAAGGTGCCCTTATGAGCTGACCCTGAGAACAGGTTTTTTCTGGAAAGTGCCCATATTGGGCTAACTAACCCTTGGATTGATTTTTAGGAAAGTGCCTCAAGAGTTGACTAACCTAAAATAGAACTGTCTCAAAAGGTGCCCTCATGAGCTGACCCTGAGAACAGGTTTTTTTCGGGAAAGTGCCCATATTGGGCTGACAAACCCTAGGATTGATTTTTACGAAAGTGCCCCAAGAGCTGACTAACCTAAAATAGAACTGTCTCAAAAGGTGCCCTTATGAGTTGACCCTGAGAACAGGTTTTTTCCGGGAAAGTGCCCATATTGGGCTGATTAACCCTATGATTGATTTTTAGGAAAGTGCCCCAAGAGCTGACTAACCTAAAATAAAACTGTCTCAAAAGGTGCCCTTATGAGCTGACCCTGAGAACAGGTTTTTTCCGGGAAAATGCCCATATTGGGCTGACTAACCCTATTGTTGATTTTTAGGAAAGTGCCCCAAGAGCTGACTAAC
The DNA here is from genome assembly GCA_037954665.1 of Laguncularia racemosa. Lineage (NCBI taxonomy): Eukaryota > Viridiplantae > Streptophyta > Magnoliopsida > Myrtales > Combretaceae > Laguncularia > Laguncularia racemosa. The sequence goes on from JBBMOL010000660.1 coordinate 55,108, forward strand.
CTAAAATAGAACTGTCTCAAAAGGTGCCCTTATGAGCTGACCCTGAGAACAGGTTTTTTCCGGGAAAGTGCCCATATTGGGCTGACTAACCCTTGGATTGACTCTTAGGAAAGTGCCCCAAGAGCTGACTAACCTAAAATAGAACTGTCTCAAAAGGTGCCCTTATGAGCTGACCCTGAGAACAGGTTTTTTTCGGGAAAGTGCCCATATTGGGCTGACTTACCCTTGGATTGACTCATAGGAAAGTGCCCCAAGAGCTGACTAACCTAAAATAGAACTGTCTCAAAAGGTGCCCTTATGAGCTGACCCTGAGAACAGGTTTTTTCCGGGAATGTGCCCATATTGGGCTGACTAACCCTTGGATTGACTTTTAAGAAAGTGCCCCAAGAGCTGACTAACCTAAAATAGAACTGTCTCAAAAGGTGCGCTTATGAGCTAACCCTGAGAACAGGTTTTTTCGGGAAAGTGCCCATATTGGGCTGACTAACCCTTGGATTGACTTTTAGGATAGTGCCCCAAGAGCTGACTAACCTAAAATAGAACTGTCTCAAAAGGTGCCCTTATGAGCTGACCATTGAGGACAGGTTTTTTTTCGGGAAAGTGCCCATATGGGGCTGACTAACCTTTGGATTGATTTTTAGGAAAGTGCCCCAAGAGCTGACTAACCTAAAATAGAACTGTCTCAAAAGGTGCCCTTATGAGCTGACCTTGAGAACAGGTTTTTTCAGGAAAGTGCCCATATTGGGCTGACTAACCCTATTAAAGGAAATGTCTAGACACGTGCTTCATTATGAGCTGACTCATCTGGTACTCTTGAACATGCTTCTTACTGAGCCAGATGATGTGATGCCTTTCATGATGTGATGATAGTTACCTATTTTAATATGCTTGCCAGTTTATCTCGGATAGCTACCAAACAACTGAACCTTCGTGTTGGTTTGCTCCTGCTTCTTTTCTTCTTATCTTGACACTGGATTGAAAATCTTGATGTGCTTCTTTTCTTTATGCACTAAGCTCTTTCGACGGTAATGTTATCCTAATAATGCGCTCAGTTTTAATGCTTAGGAGTAGACAAAATTATATCATAAATTACATTAAGATTCATTATCATTTTAGTGCTTATCTTTCATTGACAAAGTGGTGGGTAATGTGTTTAGGTGTATTTATTGTGATGAGAATTGATTGGGATTGTTGACCATTCAGGGATATTAGCTTTGCTTGTAGAAAAGTAAAAACTCGACTCAACGAACTTTGTATCGAATATTGGCTTTCATAAGCATTGGCAAAATTTCAATTCCCTTGCCTAAGGATAGTACATCTTTACAGCATCTGTGTTGACGGGGTCTCTCAATTCTGGACCATCCATCTGAGTTAATATTAGAGCACCACCTGATAGAACCTTTTTCACCACATACGGGCCTTCATAATTTGGAGTGAATTTTCCTCTGGAGTCTTGGGCGTTCGGGAGAACTTTTCTTAGTACTAGATCGCCCTCTTTGAAGTACCGAGGTCTCATCTTCTTGTTGAATGCTCGGACTATCCTTTGTTGGTAACACTGACCATGACATAGCGCGGTAAGTCTTCTTTCATCAATCAGATTCAGCTGATCAAGCCTTTTCTTTACCCAATCCGATTCTGTTAATTGAGTTTCTGACAAGATTCTGAATGATGGTATCTCGACTTCCACTAGTAGCACTGCTTCTGTACCATATACCAATGAGTAAGGGGTAGCTCCCGTAGATGTTCTTATTGAAGTCCTATAAGCCATGAGAGCAAATGGTAACATTTCGTGCCAATCTTTGTAAGTTGTTGTCATTTTCTCGATGATCTTCTTGATATTTTTGTTAGCTGCTTCTACTGCCCCGTTCATTTGAGGTCGGTAGGGGGTTGAATTTCTGTGGTTTATGTGGAATTGTTGACATAAACCTGTCATCGATTTATTGTTGAGATTGGTACCATTGTCGGTGATGATCGACTCAGGAACTCCATATCGGGCTATTATGTCCCTTTTTAAGAAGCGGACTATTACCCCTTTTGTGACATTGGTATATGATGACACTTCTACCCATTTGGTGAAGTAATCAATCGCTACCAGTATAAATCTGTGGCCATTGGATGCCGTTGGAGTGATTGGGCCGATTATGTCGATTCCCCACATGGAGAAAGGCTACGGCGCCGATAACAAATGTAGCTCGTTGGGTGGAGCATTGATCCGGTTTGCATATACTTGGCACAGATGGCAGTGCTTAACATACTTTATGCAATTCAACTCCATGGTTAACCAGTAATGCCCTAACCTCATGATTTTTCGGGCCAACATGTAGCCGTTCATATGAGGTCCACATACCCCTTCATGTATTTCCTTCATGAGTTTGCATGCTTCATTTTTGTCCACACATCTCAACAGGGTGGTATCATATGATCTCTTGTAGAGTATAGACCCACTTAATAAGAAATGACTTGCCAACCTTCTGAGCGTTCTTTGGTCATTCTTGCTAGCCATTTCAGGGTATTTACCTTCTTGGAGGAAGGTCTTGATGTCGTGATACCAGGGCTTATCATCTTGTATCTTTTCAATTGTCAAACAATAAGCGGGCCGACTTTCGATGTCTATTTTCATCCGTTGAACTTTGGTTCCTCCTGTTATTTGAATCATGGACGCTAGTGTGGCTAGGGCATCTGCGAACAGATTCTGAATTCTCGGGATGTGCGTGAAGGTGATTGCCTTAAACTCCTCAATCAGTTCTGTCAAGTGTTGATGGTACGGTACCAGTTTGGGGTCTTTAGTTTTGTATTCCCCTCTTGTTTGTAGTATGATGAGCAACGAGTCCCCGTACACCTCTAATTCGCGGATTCCCATTTGGCAGGCCATCTTGAGGCCAAGAATACATGCTTCATATTCCGCGATATTATTGGTATAGGAAAATGTATGTCTTGTCGCTGCAGGGAATTGAGTGTCGTCTGGGGATATCAATACTACCCCAACCCCACAACCGAATACATTGGCAGCCCCGTCGAAGAACAGTTTCCACCCACCATTCTGCTCTCTCCCAGAGTTTTCTACCGGCATATCTTCTACTGTTAATATGTTCTTGTCCGGAAATTGGACTTGTATTTCTTGGGTATCTGTCTCGACAGGGTGTTCGGCCAACTGATCGGCTAAGGCTTGCCCCTTTATCGAGTTTTGATTTACATATGTGATGTCAAACTCGGATAGAAGCATCTGCCATTTAGAGATTCTACCCATCAATGCTGGCTTCTCTGCCAAGTATTTCAAGAGATCATGTCTTGTCAACAGCTCAATATAATAGTAAAGGGTGTATTGCCTTAGTCGATGCATGACCCAAATTAACGCACAACACATCTTCTCCACCTCTGAGTACCTTTGTTCCCCATCTGTGAACTTCTTGCTCAAATAATATATGGGATGTTCTCTTCCCTCTTCATCTTTTTGCCCCAACACACATCCCATGGATTCGGGGAGTATGGTGAGGTATAAGAATAAGGGTTTTCCTTGTTTCGGGACTATCAAGACCAGGGGTTTTATAAGATAGTCTTTGATTGTCCTGAACGCTTCTTCACATTCGTCGTCCCATTCTATTGCGGCGTTCTTCTTCAACAGACGGAATAGCGGCCGACATTTGTCGGTGAGTTGTGAGATAAACCGAGCTATATAATTTAGTCTCCCCAGCAAGCTTCTTACTTCTTTAACGGAGCGTGGGGAAGGTAACTCTAATATGGACTTTACCTTGTCAGGGTCAATCTTAATGCCCTCCTGGCTGATGACGAACCCTAACAATTTCCCCGTTGTAACCCCGAAAGTACATTTTTCCGGGTTTAACTTAAGCTGAAATTTCCTCAGTCGTTTAAACAACCTCCTTAGGATGTCTACATGGCTTTCTCTTTCTTTGGATTTAGCTATCATGTCGTCGACGTATACCTCAACCTCACGATGCATCATGTCGTGAAGTATGGCGACCATGGCTCTCTGATACGTTGCCCCGGCGTTTTTCAGACCGAAGGGCATGACTTTGTAACAGAAAGTTCCCCATGTTGTGATGAAGGTTGTTTTGGTCTTGTCTTCCTCGGCCATTTTTATTTGATTGTATCCTGAGAAACCGTCCATGAATGAGAAGAGATGGTTTCCCGCGGTGTTATCCACTAGAACATCAATATGAGGTAGGGGGAAGTTATCCTTTGGCGTGGCTTGGTTTAAGTCCCGAAAGTCCACGCATACGCGCACTTTTCCGTTCTTTTTTATAACGGGGACTACATTTGCCACCCATTCTGGGTGTCAGATACTTCGATGAACCTACTTCGATGAACCCTACTTCTAGTAGTTTCTTGACTTCTTCTTTGATTTTTAGCAAGATGTCGGGCCTAAATCTTCTTAGTTTTTGTTTTTTAGGTTTGACATCTTCCCTTGTGGGAAGCCTGTGAACTACTATCGACTGGTTTAGCCCTGGCATGTCACCACATGACCAGGCAAACACATCTGCATAATCGATTAATAGCTCGGTTATCTCACATTTTTGCTCGGCACTCAAACTGGTCCCGATTTTGAGGTTCTTAGGGTTTTCCATGCTTCCTAGAATTACTGTCTCCACAGGCTCGTCGATCGAGATTCTGCTTTGTTCATGTTTTAGCCAATTTTCTTGTATTATTTCGTGGTCTAAGATATCGTCTTCAACAACTGACCCAGCAGCGTTGGGAACGATATCAGCGTTTTTACGTTCTACTTGCGCGAAATATCCCTGATGTTCGATGGTGGGAGATCTGAGTGACATAAAAAATGAAATCATTTATAATAATAAAAGAAACAAACTGTAATGGAATTCGATAAATAGTCTTAATAAAATTTGCTCAATGATTTTTTTCTACTCTTGAGCTAACCTAGCGCTATTGATAGGACAACAAAACCAGTAGTTCAGAGCTGGATGTTGGTTGGACATGTGGGAGATTGATTCCCCTTTGTTGTTGTCCTCTTTGTTTATTCGAAGCTCTTGAATGGTATTTGCCCTTCGGAAAGATTGTTGGAGAGGTGGGATGCACATCTGGGTGTCGGTCAGCTTCTTCCTTATTCTGCCTTTGACACTTCTTGCCTGTGCTTCTTCCTTGGCTGTAGGAATGTAGTCAACGCTGGTCTTATTGCGATTGTCACTGTTGTTGCCACTGTTTGCCATTCTGGTTCTTGAATGAGTGTAAATTGGGCTTCTGGGAGGGTTCGGTTGCTTGGGAGCTATTTTGATACCTGGCGCGCATTTTTTCTTTTTTAGTATGATGTATGCAAATGCTATGCATGTGTCACGCGGATGCTAAAAGATAAAAGGGTTGACAACTGATTGACAATGTATTATTAAAACTTTATTTTTATTAATAATTCTGGAGTTCAATAAAAATGAAAGATTACAAATAATGCTCTATTTCCTAGCTCTTTTGGTCTTCTGTAGTGGAGGCTCAGGCTTCCCACTGATGATGGCTTCTAGTTCCTTCACCCTAGCTTGGCACTTCTCTAATTGTGCTTCCAGGGCCTTGTTTCTTTGGTTAGATTCCTTGAAGCTCCCTTCCAGATGTCTTTCTTATAGTCTGCAGCTTCGAAGTATACTTCCACCAGGGCCTTGACCTGCTCCAGGTATATCTCTGTCTCTGGATTGATCTTATCTAGTCTTGGCTGGGTGATGTCTGAAACCCAGTACGCTCTTTCCCCTGTCTGGTATAGCTGACGGATTACAAACTCTCTGGTGGCTCGGTGTTTTCCCACTTCGCCATCTAGCTCGCCGAGGTCCACATTCGGGCTTTCGATTCTGGCTTCCCAAAGTGCTTTGACCTCTATCAGCTTAGCAAATTTCTCGGCTACCAACGGGTTCGGATCCTGGTACTCAAAGGTGACTGCTTCGAGTGAAGGCCGATAAACTATGTCTTGGACGGTACCGAATTGGCGGACTATGGAGTTGGGGTGATATCCGATACATCCGTTGATCCCGATTAATGGCACTGCTTGGAAATTTACTGCAGGTTAAGATGATTTTATCGCAGCAACTCCACCTGGCTGTCCATAGAATATCTTTGGCGCTAAGGCTTCTAAGTAGATCTACCCAACTGTAGCTGGTAATGTCATCGGGTAACTTCACCTTTTCTATACAGGAATCCACCAAATCCACCTGTTGGGCTAGGGTTTTCCTGACCATGTTCAGCCTGAAGCACTTGAGGTGGCTTACGAACCATATTAGTAGAAGGTTGATGCTGGAGCAGAGGATCCCATGGCCCTTCTTCTTAAGGAAATTCAAATTCCGGATCTGTTCAGCCAGTAGAGCCGGGATGTAAGATCTTCCCTCCAGGAATTGGGTTACCAGCTCTGCAACCCGGTAGTGAATATAGAAAGCTCCAGTGGGGAACAGTATGGTGGCGAAGGCTGTCAAGATGAAAGCGTTCACCCTTCTCTGTCTGTAAGTCTTAGGGTCTCCACACAGGATGTCCTTTATGTCCCCATTGTCTTCTCGGTCAATGAACCAGGCTTCTAAGTCATCCATTCGTATGCAATACCCATTACAGTCTGCCAGGGCTTTATTGACCGCTGTTTTGCGGATGCCTAGCAGTCTACTGAAGGTGCCGGCTAGCCCGGCCTCGAGGTCTGGCGTGTAAATCTGATCAGTCAGTGCTGGAGCCTGTAGCAACTGGGTGTACTCCTCCAGGGTATGGGGTGATCTCATGCGGCCCGATGAAGAAAGCTGCGGGCTTGATCTCCCATAACTGGAGCATGGCCCGGACCATAGGTAAATTCGCCTCTAACTTAGTCAGTGAGAGGATGGGGCCGATCTTCTGCTGGATGAAGGCCTGCTCCTCTGGGTTGTACAAGGTAAACCAGTGGTCTAATACCAATTTTGGGTCCAAAGGTTTGTACACCCGAATCTCTTTGCGGAGGAGGCGGTCGACTGCACTGCTAGCCATCTATTACAATAGGAAACAGCCTAGTTACAAACAGAACTATGAAGATGTTACAGGGAAATAGTCCTGAACTCCAAGGACAAAATAACAAACCATTACATTGTCATCCAATTGTCAACCCCTCGTACGATGTTATGTATGCAAGTAGGTTGGTTCTAATTGGTTCCCAAGCTCTATGGCCTCCCGCATTCTCGAAGAAATGGATCTCAGGCCATATCGAAGCATAGGGTGGGGTAGCCTAATCGGTCCCGAACGGTGAATCAACTCACTTCGCTCGAAACCTACACAATGGCTCCCCGTCTTAGGTTTCTAGGACGGTCCGGGTTCGACCGCATCTACTCACACAAACATATGTATGCATGCAAAACCCCCATAGTAAAGAAACTAAAATCTAACTAAATCCTACAAAGTTAGTAACAAAGTAATGATTGAAACACATTTTTTTTAAAGAGAACAGCTTGGAGAGATTCAAGTGGCTAGCCTGCTGGTATGGGTCCCCAGCGGAGTCGCCATCTTGTCGAGTCTAATTTGTGAATTCCCATTCTTAATCCGATCTAAACTAAACCCTATGCTCATCTAATCTAGATCCTTGACTTGAGTTAGGAATTTCGTTTGATTTTTGGAGTCGCCACCCAACTGTTGTTGGGAAAAAGTGAATTAAGACTAAAAGAGCGGATTAGTCTTAATTTGGACTACTAGTCGTCGTTATTTCCTCTTCTCGTTTTGTGAGAAGAGAAAAAAGGGAAAACCAGAGTTTCTAAGTCCGGAGGCTAACCTATTAAAACCTATATGGTTACCACCTAATCTCCTAAAACTGTTCATCTTTAGAAATGTGTTTCATTGTGTTTTCTGTTAATTTTTGTTATGTCTTTGAATTTATTTCAGAAAAAGGATTTTTCATTTATTTTAGGGGTTGACCAGAATGGGTGCCTACGTACCTGTTACTCAGGATCAAACAAGCCGTAGTTCGCTTTTCTGAAAATCTTTAGTGTATTGGTGAATTTTAATTTTGAAATTTCTTTCGATTTATGTTCTTACCATTTTTTAGGATTTTTCCTAAAAACTCTAAGCCTAAGCTTGATTTTATTTTGAAAATGATTTTGTAGGGAAAACATCAATTTTGATTTATTTGACGAAAATGATTTTTCTAAGTGCTAAAACTTATTTATTTTTTTTTATGATTTTTTGTTATTTTTGTGATTTTTGTTGAAAATTTTATCCTAAGTTTATTATCTATCCTATTTTGAAATCTAAAACTTTACTATTAATTTCCTAATATTTTTTTATTTTTTTCTTCATTTTATTATTTTTATTATTTTTTTTTATTTTATTTTATTTTTTATTTTTTTATTTTACATTATTAAATCCTAAAAAACCTAATTTCTACATTTTCCTATTTATTGAAAATAGAAGTAAATAAATAACTAATAACTAAACAAATAACAAAAAACCAAAAAAAAATTAATAACAATAATAACAAATAATAAATTTAGAATAAATAAACAAACAAAATAAATAAAATAAATAAAAAAATCTGGAAAATCCGACTTACCTGGATCCGAGTCGGTGCGCGGGTCGGGTCAGTCAGGTCGAATCGGGTCGGGTCGAATCGATCGGACACGACGGCGAGGTTGGCTCTTTCACGGCGTTCCGGCGGTCTTTTGCGGCGGGTGAAGTGTCGAATCCTAGCTTCTTGAGGGTGTTGAATTCGATGGTGGTGGCGGTTTACTCCCAGAATGTCTCCTTGCGGTGGCTCAACTCCGATCGGCAGTCGCAACTTTGGGTTTCCTCCGATCTACACTCTTTTCTCTCTCTCTCGCAATTCTGATCTGTCCTCTTGCTTCCTCATCTCCTCCTCTATTTATAGGCGCTTGAAACCGAGCTGGATAAGCTCGGATTTCCTCTGATTGAAGCTGATCGAATTTTCGATTAAAAAACCAACTCCGATTAGTGCCCATCCAACGATTTGTTGCGATTTTGATTTTAATTAGATAATGTTTACCTTATTTTTGTTGAAGATCTGTTTAGATTTGTGCAAAACAATCGAATCAAAAATCGGCCGAAATACGGATTTTTTCTTCGTCGGCGATCTCGGGCTCGAGGTAGGAGACGATCACGCGCCCGGCGCGTGCGTTTCTTCCAGCCAATCAGATGCTGCCACGTGTCCTAGATAAGTCGAAAAATTGCAAAATGCGGAAACTACTTCCTCCGCGATTCGAACGTCTGACCGAGCCCCCCTGCGCGCGCGCCTAGCCATGGTCCGGACCAGCTGAGCTAGCCTACTTTCCTAATTTTTCTAATTTCGCAAATTGCATATATGCAATGCGATTTTTCTATTTTTTTTGTATTTTTTTAAATTTCAAAATTTTATAAAAATTGTTTATTATTCATTATTTCTATTTCCGAAATCATTTTTTCAAAATTGAAGTGTTTTCCTATTTATTTTTATTTTTTTGAACATTTTTATTATTTTATGCTAAATTAGGAAAAAATTGGGAAAAATTAGGAAAAATTAAAAATTGATTATTATTGAAAATTATTGACTCCTAGGGCAAAAATGGGGTGTTTACAGGTGCATTGGTCAGTCCAAAGGCCATGACCATCCACTCATAGAGATCATGTTTTGTCTTAAAGGCTATCTTCTATTATTCACCCTATCTCATATGTATCTAGTGGTATCCACTCTTTAGATTGATCTTAAAGAAGATATGTGCACCATAAAGCTTATTTAACAAGTTATCAAGCCTTGGAATAGGGTATCTATATCTTGATAGTAATTCTATTAAAAGCTTAGTTATCAATGCACATGCACTAGGATCCATCTTTCTTTTGAACAAGTGGAGTAGATATCACACATGGGCTCATTCTCTTTCTTACATAACCTCATTCAATCAGCTCATCAACTTATTTCTTTAGCTTAGTAGCATGTTCAAAATTCATGCTACAAGCTAGCTATATTTGGTAATGCTAAATTAGGCTCTAAGTCGATGTAATGTTTAATGCCTTTGAAAGGTGGTAGTCTTTAGGTAAACCTTTATGGAGTAAATCTTAAAACTCCTCTAATAAGCATTCAACCTCAAGGGGTAATGGAACTTGATCTCTCATCTTTAATAATCACTTGATCAACAAAAATATGGGCATGTTTGATTCCATTGATTATATAAACTCACTCTTAGACATGATTAAAGCCTTCTTTAGTTCTTGAATCTATTTTAGCTATGTATCTTCACTTAAGCAAGAGTCTTAGGTTACAATATGACCTTCTTACCTTCCTTTTGGAAATGTAGAGGTATTCATACCATAATAATGGTGGCTACATTAATGCAAACTTCTTCCATCTACAATTAGTGCATGTAGTTAGCCCTCAACCTCATAGGCTGTATGGAATAAGTTTTTATATTGCTGTCCTTAGTCATAGGTGCAACACTTAATGCTCTATACAATAACGATATTCAGGAATCGCCTTTGCTCAACATATGCAATAGCATCTTTATCTCTAAGAGCGATCTTGATACATTTTGTTCTTCCTATCTCTTCACTTAACTCATCTTCATCAGCACTATCTACTGCCACTATAGGTGCTCCTACCTTTAACATCATAGTTTGATAGCATAGACATTAAGTACTACATGTAAAAAACCTAAGAACTTGAAGCACTTAACTTAACTAATCTTCCTTCCTAAACTCTATTAATCATGTCTCTTCTATGGATCTCCATACTCCACAACTTTTCCTATTAGTTTCTTGTCTCCTCTCATCATGCCTTAGTGAATTATCAGCTTAACCAACACCTTGGCTCAACAATTCCTTTTTATGTAGTGAACACCAACTACAGTCAGTTTGGCAACACAAGTTTGGCTACTTGCAGTAATATATAATTGTTGTCCCTTTAAATCATTCTACCTTATGAGCTAATCGATTAGCACCATCAAAAAGTTTTCGTAGATTACAACTCAACTACACTTTTCAATTTCATACTTTAGCCTAGCTATGAATCAAGTAACCATTTTGTCCTTAAATTCTTCCACTTCACACTAGATTATCAACATTTGAAATTCTTTCACATAGTCATCCACACATATTCCTCCGTATCTTAAGATTTGTAGCTTGTTAAAAGTCTCTTACACTAATATTCAAAAATGAATCTCCTCCTAAAAAACCTTCATCTCACTCTACAATCGAACCTCCTATCCTCCAGCTCATTTTTGAGTAGCAAATACGTTTTTCCACCACAACACTACATACGTAAGAACTTCCAAAGTAGCTAACCTCACCTTTACAACCTCATCATTCAAATAGGGCTCAAACAACTTATCTACCTTGTCTTTCCAATATAAGTAGTCATCTATACCCACACCACCTACAAAAGATGGTTTTGCATCTTAATATTGTTAAGTCCTCTAGAGCTTGTATAACTTTACTTCTATCATGCCTCAATGAGCCCCTTAAACGTATCACCTGATGTGCTTGAAAGACCAAAACCCCATAAATACCAATCCAATTGAAGAATTCAACAATGCAAAATCCCTAAATTGGTGTGATAAAATGGAATTCCAGTTAAGCAAATGACCAAGCAAAATGTGAACTAATAAGTATGTAAATGCTCAATGGTTAATCACACAATTTACATTAGGAAGCAATTTCAAAAATTTAATTGATCACAATCTAAAAATTTCATCCAAATCACGTAAACAAAGGTAACCACAAATTGCACTAGATATGACTCACTAAATACAATTTGGTAACAACAAATGGAAGATTGATATTACTCACAATCTACACATGTTGAAAACTCACCACAATTTCACAATAAATTGATAAGAGATCTTTGATTTGCAAAAGGGTCTCCTCACGCTCAAAGTGTGGGATTTTTGTCAAAATGTCAAAAGCTCCCTAAAAACCTTAGTTAGCAAGTATTTATACTTACTCTTGTTAGGATTAAAACAAACCAAAAATTACAAAATTACCTCTAGGTGGGGCCCATCCAAAGATCAAAATTACAAGTACAAAATAGACAAAAATGGTCGGTTTCTCATAGCAATAATTACATATTCAAACGGTCTTCAATTGGTCGGTTCTTCAATTTAAGTGAACAATATGTTAGACTAGTTCTTTTTTGGTTTATGTCGGTCTATAAATAACCCATAAAGCTGAGCATTAGCGAGTTTATCCATCGCCCCGAAAAACTGATATGCCTTAAATTGATTAAAGCATAACAATCAAACAATTGAAATAACTTCAAGGCAAAATCCAAATCAATAATCGGCTTATGGCGTGAGCCCTAATCCCTTTAATAATTCCAATTTTTTTGATCAATTAATCTCAACACCCAAAAAGATGATGTGCTCAATTCTATTAATGATAGGAATAAAAATCTGACAAGACCTATCATTAGGGCAGAACTAAAGGAATTCAAATTTGGCGATGAGGGCCCATTTTGAGCAGATCAACCTTGGAATTATTTATAAATTAACCTCTTTTCTATTTTTCTTGTATTGTGTTTTTCAACAGGCACACTTTTCATATTTATAGGGCAATGGATAAACTCCCTTAGACTCAGCTTGTGGTATTATCCATGGACCGACTTGAACCGGCAATGAGCTGGGCCGATGGATCCTATAGAAGATCGGCATCTTGAAGACCATTTCTTTTATATATTTCTTCTTTTATGAACTATTTTGGTTGTTTTTGGTTTTGGGACCCCTTTTATTTCCACACTTTTATTTCCTTGTAATTTTTATTTAGGGCTAGCCACCTTAAAAGTAGCAAAACTTGTAATTTTGAGCACTTTTTAACCCTAGGAGTAGCAAGTTATAAATACTTGCTAAAGAGAGGGTTTGGCCCGGCTTATCATTTTGCAGATTATACACTACATTTCATGTGAGAAATTAGGGTTCATACCTTGGTTCCAAACTCATATCAATTTCAATCCCAAGAGTTGAAATTGTGGTGAGTGCAACATCTTGAAATTGTGAGTTATATCAATTTCATTTTGTTGTGATTTCTTTTTCTTCTCTAGTGTGTCATATCTAGGTTGAATTGAGATAGTTCTTGGTCAGAAATACACTCTTATTGTTCAACGGATTCTTGTGCTTATTTGAAGTAATTATCAAATTGATTCGACTCATCTTGGAGAATTCCCTTGATAACGTGTTCTTTTCAATTGGAAAGGGATTCTTTAAATTAAGGATTTTCTTTGACATTTTGTGGATTATGTGCGTGGATTATACGAATTAGAGTGTTGATAGAAGATATTATGATTGTGGTATTATAATTACATCTTTGGATATTCGCATTAGTCATATCTTCATTAAGGTTCACGTGAAAAGTGCCCTTTGTGGATCTGTTTTTTGCCTTGACTTGAGATAGTTTTTCTTAAGTCTTTTGATTGTGCTTTCAAGTGTGTTTAAGCACATCACCTTTTGGTATCAGAGCATTTTTGAGAGAAGGGATTGGTTGTATTTGATTTCGTGAAATTCAACTCAATTAGGTTGATCAATTGGAACAGCAAATTGTGTTGTTTTGTGGTTTTGAGCTTGCGAAATTTAAACCTTAATTTGAATTTTGAATTGCTGCTTGTTGGAGTTGGATTGGGAAGGTTGTTGTATCATCTTATGATCAATAATTTTCGTGGAAGGGCAGAAGCATAGAAGTGTTGTTTAATCCAACAACTTTTGAACTTAAAAACTCACCAATCCTTGCCATGACTATTTTTTGTGGCGAGAGGAAGGTTGTGAGGTTGTGTTGTTTGAATCCTTGTGCAATTCGGAATTGGGAGCATTTGAAATTCTAGAATTTGAAGTGTGTGGAAGGATGAAGCATCCATTTGAAATTCAAATACCTTCTTTAAGTTTGAAAGCAATTCATTGAGTAACATTGAATAAGTGTTATTTGAATTTGAATGTTTTTTTTACCAGTTGTGGAGAAGGTTGCATTTAGTGGAGTGATTTCAAATTTGAATTTTGTTGCTGCCATTTTCTGTGGTTATGGTGTGAATGGAAGTTAAGTGGAGTAAGGTGTTGCACATTAAGGTTAAAGTGTGAGAGTGTAGTGCATGAATAGAAAACCATAAAAAGGAAGAGTGGTGTTTCAATTGTAGAGTAAAATTGTGTGTGTGTGCATTTTTTGACATTAGAGGAATCATAATTATTATTTTCATATTTGAAATCAGAATTGAAAGTGTACATTAAGAGGTCAATTTGAAATCTCAAATACACATTAAGTCTTAATTAATTGTGTATCACTTGAATTTGAAAAAGCCTCTTACTACGTTTGTGGAGTTGTGCACTTTATGTATGAACAAGCTGCCTTATCTTGTGTTGAAGTTGCGGTTTGGTTATATTTGTGAAAGTGAATTATGCCTGGCTAGAGGAGTGTAGTTGGAGTCAAATTCTTGTTAATTTAGTAGAGGTTGTGTACATTTGGTATTGGTTATTGTATGTGTTGTCAAGGACATTGTTAGTAGTGGCGTAAAGCATCTTGAACGTGAGCATAGGGGACTTTTATGGCAGTGGATGGTGTGTTGTGTGAGTATTTCCTTGCTGCCCATTGTGCATTTAAGTGGTGAGGTCAAGGCAAGAATAAGGAAACTAAGTAGTAGAATTTAAAATTCAACAAGTCATTAAAGTGTGAAGTAATTAAACTAGTTACTTAAACACTTGTAGTTGAATTTAATTCTATCTACTTGAAAGTAGTTGAGTGTACTTCACTTGTAGCTTGGTTGTGTGCTTGAATCGTGGTAAGTGTGAAGATAATTATTGTGTTGTTGGGTTTGAACACATCATGTCTAGTGAAATGTTTCATTATGCCAATGTATTGCGCCGAACATTGACTACATTTACTACTAAGGATGACGAACAAAGGAAAAACTTGTTCCATACTTCTTATAGGGTACAAGGAAAATTTATGTGTCCTCATAGTTGAAAGGTGGTAGTTGTACCAATGTGGTAGCAGCATCGATGGTATTAAAACTAAAAACTTGCTATTACCTCCACATCCTAAACCGTATACATTGCATTGGCTTAGTGATCAGGGGAGTTTACATGTGACCCACGAGCTTGGTACCATTCAGTGTAGGGATAAATACTTTGATGAGATTGAGTGTGATATTTTGCCTATGTGTACATCCCATATATTGCTTGGGCAGGCTTTGGTTAAATGATAGGAGGGTTTTACATGATGGCTTCAGGAATACTTAGTATTCCAAAAGGAAAGAAAACGAATTATTCTGAATCTGATGTCGCCTTCAGAGGTTCAAAGGTGTTCTGCAACAAATCAATAGACATCAGTGGGCCATGAGCAGTCGAACCAAACCTTTAGAGCACAAAATTCTCAAACACCGATATGCCAACCTTCAGAGGATCCTGATGATTATAGTCAGATGAGCAGAATACCAGCGGACCAAATTGTTCAGGGTCCCGTTATGTCTCCTACAGAGATACTAGTGGTTCACGAGCAGTTTGAGTAAACCATTAGAGTATTCTGAGGACATGAGTCAAATGAGTTTATCATTGGAGGGCCAGAATGTTCAGAGACAGTTGTATTCACCTCAAAGGTCTCGAGAGGGCAATGAGCAGTTGGGCCAACCATTAGAAGACCATGAGGATCAGCAACAACAAATGATTAGAAAAGGAGGATACAAATATCGTAAAATGGGTTGAGAAAAGGGGACACCTCTGGGGACAATTGGGTCTTATTTGTGTTGCAGTGAATACATCCTGGAAATGGAGGACAGAAGACAATCACCACCTGTAGTAATTTTCCCAGATTTGGGGAAAATTCTGTAGAGATACTTTTTCAAAAGGATTGCAGGAGAAAACAAAGCCCTCTATTGCATTTGACCTGCCAGATTTGAGTACAAACCCTTTTTGGGGGCCCAGGAGAAAAAGGGAATAAAAATCGACAAGACCTATCTTTAGGGAAAAGAACAAAAAAAAGGAATTAAAATTTTTGGCGATGAGGGCCCATTTTAGCAAAAATCGACCCTGGAATTATTTATAAATAAACCTCTTTTCTATTATTCTTGTATTGGTTTTCCAACGGGTTTACACTTATCATAATTTTATAGGGCAATGGACAAACTCCCTTAGACTTAGCTTGTGGGTTATCCATAGATCGACTTGAACCGGTAATGAGTTGGGCCGATGGATCCTATAAAGACCGGCATCTTAAAGACAATTTCTTTTATATATTTCTTCTTTTATGAACTATTTTGGCTGTATTTTAGTTTTGGGACACTTTTATTTCCTTGTAATTTTCATTTAGGGCTAGCTACCTTAAAAGTGGCAAACTTGTAATTTTGAGTATTTTTTTAACCTTAGGAGTAGCAAGTATAAATACTTGCTTAAAGAGAGGGTTTGGCAGGCTTATCATTTTGCAGATTATACACTACATTTCACGGGGAGAATTAGGGTTCGTACCTTGGTTCCAAACTCTTATAAATTTTCAATCCCAAGAGTTGAAATTGTGGCGAGTGCAACATCTTGAAATTGTGAGTTATATCAATTTCATTTGTTGTGATTTTTTTTCTTCTTATGTGTCATATCTAGGTTGAATTGAGAGAGTTCTTGGTCAGAAATACATCTTATGTTCACAATTCTTATGCTTATTTGATGAAATTTTATCAAATTGATTCGACTCATCATTGGAGAATTCCCTTGATAACGTGTTCTTTCAATTAAAAAGGGATTCTTATAATTTTTCTTTGTCATTTTGTGGATTATTTGCGTGGATTATATGAAATTAGGGTGTTGATAGAAAAATTTATGATTGTTGGTATTATAATTACATCTTTGGAGATTCGGATTTAGTCTTATCTTCATTAGGGTTCAGTGAAAAGTGCTCCTTTGTGGATCCAATTTTGCCTTGACTTGAGATAGTTTTTCTTAAGTCTTTTGATTATGCTTTCAAGTGTGTTTAAGCACATCAATTAAGCACCTAACACAATATCAAATGTAAATCAAATCACCAACAACATTAAGATTGGCATGAACTTTGTTACAACAAGGAACTTCCACGCAAATGAAGACGGCAATTACAGGACAATATGTAGGATACAATTCAACTAAATTGACAACAATATAATGATAGAAATTGAACCTACATTTGACATGAAAATAAGACCAAAAACCAACCCTAATCAACACTAGATATGACACACTAGTTATGAAAAGGAAATTAACTTAGGAATTGATATTACTTACAATTCACTAGGTTGCAACTCACCATAATTCCAATGGATGAAATTGATAAGAGTCCTTATGAAATCTTAGGAAGAACCCTAATCTCTCACAAAAATTTGCAACGAAAAGGTAAGTGCATTCTCTCTCCTTAAAACCTTACTTAAGCAAGTATATATACTTGCTCCTTTTAAGGTTAAAATGACTAGAAAATTACAAAAATATGCCACTATAGGGTAGCCGGTCGCTAAACCTCAAAATACAACCCAAAAAAAATGTCTTAAAAACTTACAAAAAAAAAGGTTCAAGAAATAAATTACAATAAAAAATAATAATCTTTTAAAAAGTGGTTCGTCGATAATTGAAGGTTAATCCGATTTGATTAGGGGTTATTTGTATGGTTTGATTAGATATGCTTTAATTTTAATTTAAGGCATATCATAATTTGGTACCAGACTCAAGTTGATGGAGGGGTTTGTGTAATTTTTTATTTTGGGAAATTTTGGGTTCTTGGTTGCATCTTGATTTGAAATTGAAAAGTGGAAAATTGAGTTGTTTGATTTTGTTGTTGAAGTTTTAAATAATTGTCTTTCTTGAGGTTGAACTTGTGTTGTGAAGTGGAATTTGAGGTCTTGTTAAGCTCCTTTTTTATTGTTAAATTTTTGTGAAAAAGAAGAGGAAAGTAGATATTTTTTTAATTAAAATTCAAAACTTGAAGTTGCCCCATTTTTAAAGAAGTAGAGGGATTTTTTCTTTTATTGTTTTCAGACATAAAGGGGGGTTTTGGTGTATTTTTCAAATTGAGTGGTGGGTATATGGAAGTTATCTGATTTTTTAAACACACATTAAGTAATAGAAGTTTTGTCTGTTCATTTGAATTTTAAAATGGCTCCTTGCCAATTGTGGAAAGGGGGGCAATAATTGAACACATTTGAATTTTTAATTGAGCTGCCCATTTGTAATTTGTGGTTTAGAAAGTGTATTTAAAGTGGGAAGTGCAAGTTGGAAGAGTGTTGTGTGTGTGTGTGCACCGGGTAAAAAGGTGTGTGGTTGTGTTGTATTTGTGTATTAAGTGAAGGGTGAGTGTGTGTGGTGTTGTTTTTTTGTGTGTTGAAGTAAAGGGGATTGAAAGGGTGTAGTGGTGGTGGTGATGTTTGCATCGTGATAAAGGGAAGTGTGTGACGTTGTGAAATTGTAATTTGTGTATGTGGTAAGGTGCTGCACATTGTGGTTATTTGTAGTGTGAAACGTGGCAAAAAAAGGAAAGGGTTTTGAGTAGTAGAATTTAATTAAAAAAAAATAAAAAACAAACAAAAAAGTGTGAAAGTAATTGAAACTTATTATTAAACACTTTTTGGGTTTGAATTTAATTTCTTAACTATTTGGGAAAGTTTTATTTGTGCTTCAATTATTTTACTAACTTTACTTAAGTGTGATAATCGCCAAAAAGCCCCAAAATTTTCTGGGAAAGATTTTAAGCTCTTTTAAATTTAATAATTAGTAAAAAAAAATATTAAATTTGAGGCTTAATCAAGGAAAAAGTTTTTTCAGGTGTAAGAGGTCATAAAAGAAATTGAGAAGAAAAAAAACAAAGGAAAGGAAAAAGAGCATCTCCCCACCACCCCCCAATCAGGGGTGTATGGAAGAGAAATCGGAAAAAGCTCCCCTCCCCCTTACCACGGGGCGGGGCAAGGGGCTATGGGACCAGAAGGGGAAATAAAGCCCCCACCCCCTGATAGGGGGCATGCCAGCTTCCAAAGTACCCGGCCACTACCCCCTTTTCCGGGGGGCTGGCGGGGGCAACGGAGTCACGCCCTTTTTTTTTTTTTGACTTTTTTTTTCTCTTTCCTCCCCCTAGCACAATATTATATTGTATACAATGAGAAAAGGAGGGAATCCAGAGCTAGGGGTAACATCATTTTCTCTTCATTTTCATATTTTTTCCTTTTTTCACTTAAAATTTTTCAAGAAGGGTTTAAAGATTCACTTTACCCCGGGTTGTAACATGAATTTAGTTTCTCTTCATGTATTATCTATCACTATTAGTTTAGGAAGAGTAATTCGTAGACCAAAATTCATTTGAACTATTTTGTATTTGAGAAGATATGATTTAATTAAAGTTCTATTCATTTTTTTTTTGGTTCCTTTAATGTGCTTCATATTTATCTTAATTCATATACCCGGAATATGAGTTAGCTTAATACATTGAGTTGATTAAAAATCGCTTTTAGATCAGACCATTTTTTGGATAGATTTCTCTTTTTTCTAGAGATAGAAATCAAAAATCTTCTATTGAACAATTCAATTGGGTTCATAGGTTTTTATAGAGCCATTTTATCTCAATTTTATAGTAAAAAATTGGGTTTTAAATTATTATTGTTTTTTTAAGAAACATAAGGAAAGGTACTTTAATTCTATCTCGGATAAATCGGGTTTTAAATGGAGTAAAAGGTGTAATTAAGTATTTTTTGGGGAAGTCATCTACAATTGGATCAAGATAAGGAATTACACCCCCCGGGGGAAGCACGGTTTGAGGCACGGCCAAGGATCAAACCGTGTTACACAGGACAAGAAGGCAAAAATGAGGACTTACAACAGAGAGACAAAGGGTTAAGGCCGGCCGTGGTGGGAAAACCCGGGGGTAAAAACCCTGCTTGAAACCTGGTGGAAGCTAGGTGGCCCAAGAAAAGAAAATTTGGAACATCAACCAATGAAGGATGGCTTGAAATCTAGCCGTGGGTGTAACCCTGCTCACATGACACGGATGAAGACTTGAAGAATATGCACAGGGTGGCACGGGTTGATACACGGCCGTGTGTTGAGGCGTGCCAAGCAAACAATTTCCTTCTCGAAATCACTTGGAAAAGGGAAAAATATTTTTTTATCTTGCTAGCAAAAGATCAAGCTATCCCCCTAACAATATAAAAAAAACCAACCCGAGGGTTGGACAACTTTTGAATCTTTGGATCTTAAGAACCTTTGGATCATCTTGGAGGCAGAGCAAGCAACCGGTTCATTAGTTTTTCTTTTATTTTCGTTTTATTGATGAAATGAGTAGCTAAGCTCTTTTCTAGCCAAAGGGTCATAGATTTTAATTCTCCACGAATTGTGAGGTCTAATTGACTTGTATTTATTTAAAATTTTTTGCTTTCGGGTATTCATATATTTCTAATCGTTTTTTCATTATTATCTTTGTTTATTGGTATAATAGAGCTCTTCTACTCAATTAGCAAGTTAATATATTGTCAATTGCACGTCAAATCCGTAATTGTTTGATTGTTCAGTCTTAGTGACACAAAACATGTTTGGTTATAAAAAAAGATGACAATTCATGTTATGGAGGTGTGGTTTATGTTTAAAAGGTTATCTTATAATTACTGGGATGAATTGGTGGTCTCTCTAATCTTAAAGCTATTGATAGATTAAATCCTAAGCGCTTTCTAAGGGGTTTTTTAATCAATAAGAGAAATAATTCAAAGCGCTTTTCTGAGGTTATCGAGGAAGTAAGGAGAGATAGGTTGTTAGAGCTTGTTAATAACCAAAACCAATTTACCCTAGAACTAAGAATAGAGAACATTTGCATCGATGATCAATTCCAGAATTAAACTATCTTGTTTCCCTTTTGGGCTGGGCTTTTTATCAATATACAATTTTCCCTTAACGGGTTTTAACTTTAAAAATTTCACAAACCAAACCCCCCTTTTTCCCTTTTTCCCCTTTTATTCTCCTTGAATAGAAATAATTTTAAATTAAAATCTCTTGTGGATTCGACCCTACTCACCACAATATGTAAATCATATAATTGTCTAGGATTTTAGATTTTATTTTTGTTGGTTTTCGACACCCATAAAGGCTTCATGCGGTTGTAGATTGCCTTTTGATTAAGGAAACCTAATTTAAAAATCAGGATTAGAAAAAGTTAAATACTTGAGAAAGTAAAAATCATGCCTCTTGGAACTTAACAGCTTAAAAACTAAAAAAACATTAATCCTTAGTTTCCCTAATGTTTCATGTATAAGATAGGTATATAATGAATCTATTTTTTTTGTTATTGAATTGAATCTTGTGTTGTTGAAGTAGTTTTAGAAAAAATTTTAGATTGTTACTACTTTTATTTTTAATACACCTCATTTTAAATTTTTTGGACGGTTAGATAATGGGGAAAGAGCAGTACTAGTAATTAATAAT
Source organism: Laguncularia racemosa (assembly GCA_037954665.1). Taxonomy (NCBI): domain Eukaryota; kingdom Viridiplantae; phylum Streptophyta; class Magnoliopsida; order Myrtales; family Combretaceae; genus Laguncularia; species Laguncularia racemosa. The sequence continues at coordinate 76,419 of JBBMOL010000660.1, forward strand.
CTTCTCTCTGTGGGGTAACCCTGTATTTAACACTTCACTATTTTACGTCCACGGTAGGTACACTTGCCTATTGAAAACGTATTTTAGAATTAGGAACAGGCATTATAAAAATTAAAACTAGGGTTGGCTACGATCAAGTTTTTGGCGCCGTTGCCGGGGAGGGGCCCCGGGCTAATATTGGAACACTTATTACTTATTAACTAGCCACTTTATTTATTTCTTTTACTTTTTCATTTTTTGTTTACTTAGAATTTAGGTACCACCGATTGTTAGATTTGTGTTTTTTTGTAGTGCATGACTAGGAGCCCCTTTTAAGGGCCTTGTTTATTTTAAAACCAAAAACCCGAGAGAAACCTTAAACCCCCAAAAAAAAGAGACAAGCACCCGCCCCCCCCCTCATCAACAAGGGTTAAGGGAAAAGTTTGGTTTTTTGAAGAAAGGGGGCCCCACCCACAAACAACCCCCTCATCGCTAAAACCCTTTGGGTTTTGGGGGTTAGGAGAAAAACCCAAATTGAGTTTTGCCAGGCCCCAAAGGGTTGGGGGGTTTGGGGGGTTTTATTGTTCGCCCCGGGGAGAGGCAAAAAAAAATTTTGGGGGTTTTTAAACCCGGGGGATTTTTTCAAAGGGGGTTTTTAAAAAGGGCCCAATTTAAATTTGGGGGTTTTTAGGGAACCCCAAAAACTCCCCAAAAATTTTTTTAATTTCCCTTTGGGGGGGGAATTACACTTTTTAAAAATTTTAAATGGGGGGGTGAAAAAGGGGTTCATCTTGGGGGGTTTTTTCCCCATTTTTTTTTAAAAGGAAAGTTAAAACAATGGTTAAACTTCTTTGCCCAAAAACCCCCTTAAAAAAAGGGGAAAGTTGGGGTTTCCCCAAAGGGGGTTTCGGGGAAAAATTTTTTTCCCCCTTTTAAGACCCCCAAAAACCCCCAGGGTGACCCCCCATTTTTTAAATCATAAAAAAGAGCGAAAAAAAACTTTAGAGGGGGGGTTTTTAAAAAAGTTTTAAAGGGGAAACTTTTAAGGGGGTTTTTCCCAACCCCGGGTGTTCCAGAGTAATGCAATTTTTTTCTACAACGGTCCCCAACTTTCAACTGCCAAAGGAAAAAAGTTTTCAATTTTTAGGCATGATTAAAAACAAACTCCTGAAGAAAAACTTAGTTTCCCCCGGGAAAAAATTTTAAACAAAATAATTTTGGGGGGGGGCCCCCCCTTTTTTGGAATTAATTTAAAAGACCACGGGAAAATTATTAATATTTTAAAATTTTTTCCCCTTTAATCATGTCAAAAAAATAGAGGCGTTTTTCTAAAAAGTTTTATGGATTGGCCCCTTTTAAAAACAGAAAAGGGTTCCCCCAAATTAAAACCCCCCTTTTTGGGTTTTAAAGAAACAATTTTTTTGAACAAGGGGAAAATTTTTTTGGGGAAATTTAAAACCCGGGGCCCCGAAAAAACCTTAAAAGAAAAACCCTATAATCCAGGCTAAAGAAATCCCCCAAAAAATTTTTAAAGGGGGGGGAAACAACAAATTTTCCGAAAGGAATCCCCCAAATTTTCCCCCTGGGGTTTTTTAAAAACCATGGGGGGGGGGGTTTCTAAACCACAACCCCCCAATTTGGGACACTTGGGAAAAATTGGGGAAAAGATTCTGAAGGGGTAGGTAAAATTCTTGGGGGCCAAATTTTTAAAGAATCAAGAATTTCTCAGAAAATTTTTTGGGCCCCAAAACCAAAATTTTTAAAATTAGGCTGGAAAAAGGGGGTAAAATTTCCTTTTTAAAGAGGAAAAAACCCCAGGGTTCATTCCCGGGGTTTTTAGGGAAAAACCCTTTTTTTAAATGTAAAAGAAAAAATTTTTAAGGGGGTTTTTTAAAAAAAACCCCAAAATGAAATCAAGTAGAAAGGGGGGCATCCCCCTTTAAAAGGGGAAAAAAACCCCATTAAAAAAAAAAAGGGGAAACAACCAAGGGAATTAGTTTAAAAGGTCATCAAACACCCCAACCCCAAATTTTAGAATAAAAAACCCTCATTCCATACCCTACAAGATTGAAAAAAGAAAAGGTTTTATGACCCAAAATGGAAAAATTTTAAATTTTTTTAAACCCAAATTTCTTTTTTAAACCCTTTCCTTTTTTTGAGGCACTAAAAAAATCCCCTTTGGTGGAAAATTTTTTTAAAAAGGGGAAATTTTTGTCGAATAAAGAAAATTGGAAGGTTTTTTTTTAGTGACTTTAGGGGGGAAATGTTGGGGCAGTTATTCAGAAAAAAACTTCCAAAGAAGCTTGGGGAACCCTGAAGCTTCACCATCCTGTGTTGATCGGTAAACCTAATTTAGGAGGGGGGCCCAAAACTGATTTTTGGGGTTAGTATTAATCTCTTTCCCATATCAACTCTTCAAGAAGCTGGGATTTTGGGGCCAAAAACCCAACCCGAATGAGTTGCATTGGGGGATAGATCAATCAAATTCCTAAGAGGAGTTGAGAATGTGCTATTTAAAAGTTCGGGACTTCTTTTTTCCTTTGCAATTTGGGTAAACCTAGATATGGAAGGGATGGGGTGATCCCTTGATTCTTGGGAGACCTTTTTCTGTTTACTGTAAGGGGCTATCTTAGATGGGGGAAAACGGAAATTGGTGTGCGGAAGTGGGAAATGGGGAAAGTCATGGGTATGGGACCCCGAAGTTCTTAAGCAAAATTTTGGGCAACATGATGTACTTGTTTTCTTTTGGAAAGATTTTTGATCTACCTTTTTCCCAGGGGTAAAAATTCCCAAAAATTTTTTTATGTAAGGATGCTTTAAAAAATTTTTTGCAAAGGGGGAATCAAGGAGAATCTTTTGGGGGCTTAGTTAAAGAGTTTGACTGTCGTCTTGATGGAATTTCCTTAATTTGGGAAGAAGGGGGGAAATTTTTTGGGAAGATTTAAAATCCTCAAATTTTTCAGAAAGCCAACCCCTCCCTAAAAGAACCCCCTGTCGGGGGTTTTAAAGCGTTGCCTAACTATCTCCAAATATGCCTTCCTTGAGCAAAACTCAAAACTCCCCATGTTAAAGCCTCAAACTTGAGTTTGACCCCAGAAGGGAAAAAATTTCCCTAAAAATGTTTTTGGGCAACTAAGAAGGCTATTGCAGGGAAGATGGTTTGACTTAAAGGGGGTTTGCCCAAATTTTGTCTAAAAAAAAATTCTTTGGGAAAAGATGTTGCAAAAAGGGGGATTAAACCTCAACCGGGACTTAATCTAAATATGAGAATGGGGTGAAGAAGGAAGTGTTTTAAACTACTTGTTTGCGGGAAAAAGGGATTTACCCTATTTCAAATTGCACTTGGGGAGTCCATTTTGAATTATTTTCCAAAGAAAGGAGGCATGTTTTTTCTTTCCCAATGAGAAAAATGAGCTCTTTCCCCGGGGGAATTTTTCACAAGTTGGGAGAGTTTTTATTGTTTCCCCAAAAACTAAATGATGGGGACCAGAAAGGATCATTTCCCTCTCCCCATTCAAAAAAAATCGGGGAACGTTTGGGCCGGAAAATTCTTTTTTTTGCTTCCTAAAGGGAATGTGGGGGTTTTTTTCCAAATTCCCTTTTCCCTTTTTGGGGGATCAAAAAAAAAATTACATTCCCTGTCCATTTGGTACTTTTTGAAATATAGGAAATCCCTTTTCGGCTTGTGAAATTTCCCCCTACCCCCTTTCCAGGGGTTGTGGGTTTGCAATATTTGAAGATTGGGGGGAAAAAAAAAATATAAAAATTTTAAATATGGATGTTTTCTCGGTATTTGGTGACCCCTTTTGGGGTTTGATTTCTCCATCATTTGGAATTAGTTTTGAAAAGATTTTGAATCCCTAATTTTTTGGGTTTAAAATTGGGGGAAAAAATGTCTTTTTAAATGACAAAAGAGGGTATTGTTTGGGTAAAAAAAAATTCTCAAAGAAGGAAAATTGGGTTGATGACGCAAATATTGAAGAAATTTCTAAACAACCTCTCCCTTTTCAAAAGGTGAAAGCAACCCCGAAGCTTTTTTGGGTTTCCCGGGGGATTTTAATCATTGATTTATAAAAATTTTTAAAAATATCGTGCGCCAAAATTGCCCAAAGCTTTAGAAAAGGATGGCCTTTCAATTTTTTCTAAAGAGTCCCTCAAGGGCATTCAATACTCTCAAGAAAAACCCCTTAAAACCAAACCCGCTCAAATTTATGGTTGCCCCGGTTTGGAATTTTCCCTTTTTAAAATTTATTTTAAATAAAAGTGATATGGCTGGTTGGTGCGGTTTTAGGGAAACGAAAGGAAAAATTTTTTTCCAACCCATTTACTAGGCAAGTAAGACTTTTAACCTTCCCAAAGAAAAAATTAAAAAACACAACGGGAGAAAGATTTTGCTTACAGTTTGTCTTTGCGTTTGACAAATTTTTCGCCCCCCTATTCATTTTTTATAAAAGGGTTATGGGTCATACGGATCATTTCTCTTGAAGTTTTTGCTAAAACCAAACAGGATGAAAAGCCATTTTTTATTAGGTAGTTTTCCCTCCTTCAAGAGTTTGCCCCTAGAGAAAAGAGAAAAAAAAGGGGTGCCGGGGAAAAACTAGCATTTGACCCTTGTCACGCTTGGGGAAAAATTCCATTCCTGGAAAATTTAAAAATAAAAGGAAAAATTCAATGATAAATTTCCATGGGGAAAAGGGGGGGGGGGTTTGTTCTCTAAAAATTCCCAAATTGAAAAAGGGAAATTTGATATGCCTTGGTTTGCTGACATTGCAAATTATATAGGGAAAAAGGGTTTGTTCCAAGGATGGGGGATATCATCAAAAAAAAAATCTTATTAGAGATTCAAGGTATTTTTTTTTGGGGAGGAACCTTATCTATTAAAATTTGTGCTGTTTCAGATGATTAGAAGGTGTTTAACACATAAGGAAGGACGGGAAAAACTTTTTCATTATCACACCGGACCAACTTAAATTCGAAACCCAAAAGGCCCCCATAAGGTCTTTGGGAATTTTTGGTTTTACCCGGCTTCCTGTTTAAGGATGCCCAAAAAAATGTTTGCCCGTGTGACAGTGTCAAAAACTGGAAACCCTTTTTAAAAAGAAATGAGATGCCTAGCAGTATATTTAGAGGAAGTTTTTTATGTTTTGGGTATCGATTTCATGGGGCCATTTTTCCCTCTTCTTTTGGGAAAAAATATGTCTTTTTAGCGGGTTTGACTAAGTGAGTAAATGATTTTGAAGCCCCAAGTCTATCGACAAAGAAAAGCAAGGGTTGTAAAGAAATTTTTCAAAAAACTCTTTTTTTTAGGGTTTTTTGCCCCCAAAAGCGTTTTTTACGATAAGGCACACAAATTTCCCGTAATACACAAATTGAGAAAATGCCCTTTAAAAATATGGGGTAACTCATAGACTTTTCAACCCCTATCATCCTTAAACAAATGGGCAAGCCGAGGCACAACCCAGGAAATTTAAAAGAAATTTTTGGGGAAAAAACGGTTTTTTAAACATCGACGAGAAAAGGTCCGAAATCTTTATGAAAACATTGTGGGCATAAGAACCACCTACAAAACTCCATTAGGAAATACTCCTTATCAAAAAGTCTATGGTAAGGCTTGTCAACTTCCCCCTTGAGATAGAGCATGGATTTGGGCTATCAAAACAGTAAATTTCGATCTTGAAGGGGCTGGGGGAAAAAAAAAAGATTTTTGCAAATCAATGAATTGGATGAGAAGAGACTTAAATTTATATTAGAACTCAAAAAATCTTAAAAGGAAAAGGGGCCCAAAAAGTTAAACATGATTCCCACATTCAAAAAAAAAGGGCCCAAAAATTCAAGGAAAGGTGATCTTGTTTTTGCTCTTTAATTCTTGACTCAATTTTTCCTAGGTTAAACTAAGATTTGAAATGGGCCCCGGGGCCTTTCCGACTAAAAAAGTATTTCCCTATGGCACAAATTTAGGTTTGAAAAATCGTGAGAAGGGGGGAATTTTTTTAAAATTTAAAGGGCAAAGATTGAAGTTATACCTTGGAGACAGCGAGCGCTTCAAAAGAGGGAGGGGGATTAATCTCCCCATTTGGGAAAACCCCAAAATCCTGCCTTTCAAAATTTTTTTATCTAGCTAAAGACTTTTAAAAAAAGAAACTTTTAAGAGGCTTTTTATGTGCGAATTTTCTTTTTTATTTTTAAAAATTTTTCAATTTTTATTATTTTAGCTTTTTGATTAAGCCCTGAGTTCCCCACCTTTTTGGTTGGTTTTTTTTTTAGGTTTGGGGAAAATTGAAAAGGAGGGAATTGGGGAAAACTTCGTGGAATAAGGAAAAATCAATGAAAAATGGGGAGGATCAATTCCCCTCATCATGTTCCAAAAAAAAAAAATTTTTTGGGGAAAAAAACCAAAGCCCCCGCCATACGCGTAAAAAGGCAAAAGAGGTTACAACTTGGAAAAATTCCAACTGATAAAATGCCACGGGGGCCCTTTGCTACGGGGCTGATGGGGGGGCGTTTTCCCAAACCCAGGAAAATATCCATAGGGTTTTACCCCGCCCCTTGCCAAAGGGGCATGGAAAAGGGGGTAAGGGAAGGGAAAAAATTTTCCCGGTTTAAATTGCCATGCCCCCCGCTATGGAAAAGGGGGTGGGAACTTTTTAAATTTTCCACAGAGCCCACTTCGCCCCTTTTCCACGTGGGGTGGTTTAAGGGTTTTTGGCAACATTTAAAAAACCCGGGAATATTTTTGCCCTGCGGCTCCATTCCCTTTATTTCTTTCCCCAAAATTTTTCTCTCTCCCCTGTCCCCCTCTCTCTCTCATTTTTCCCCACCACTACAAAACCCCCACCCATTTCCAGAACCCCACCCTTTCCAAAGGGTCAAAAACGGTAAGTCCTTTCCCCTTCTCCCCCTTTTTTTCATTTTTTCATTCGAATATTGATTCTTGTCGTTTCTATTTTTGCCCTCATTCTTTCCAGAGCTAGGGTTAGTCGGAAAAATTTGGTCAAAGGGTGAATTTTAAATTTTGCATTACTCTTTTATTGATTTTATTCCCTGATTTATACTTTATTAGGTTTTTTGTTTTAAACCCAATTTAAACCCCAAAAATCTAATTAAAGGTGTTCATCACAGCAATTTCCCAAGGGTCTGGGGAAGGGGTTTTGTTTTTTCATTTTATTCCTTTGTTTATCTTTTAAAAGAATTGATTCACTTAGGCATTATTTTCTCTGTCAATTTTTTATTAACCTAAGGGGGTTTTACCCTGAATTTGTAATTCCATTACAACTACTAGCCATTGTTAATTTTTTTTAAGGGGGATAATTCCCTATGGCATATTTAAATTTAACCAAGACTTTAATGAACAAATTTTAATTTAATGTTTAAAACTAATTTCCCGATTGCACTTTAAATTTCAAGTTTAACTTCAATGATGCTTTTTAAGGGGGCCCTTTTAAAATCTGGCAGTTAAATTTTGGGGGAATATCCCTCTTGGTAGGACTCATCTAGGAGCAATATCCTTTCACTAATTTTTAAAAGTCCTATCTTAGAAATTTTAAAACTTTCTAATGTTTAAAAAGTGATGGGCAATAAAGGGAAAAAAACATCCCGAAATAGAAGAAAAGGGGCCAAAACTGAAGGTTAAAAGGTAGTAAACAACGGTGGGAGAATTTTCCCCAGGCTTTAATGGGAATGAAGTGAAAAGGTACAAGGCTTTTGAAGCCATGAAGCCCAAATTACACCAAAAAGCCTGCCTTTAACTGAAAAAGTAAAACCAGGTTTTTGGGATTAAATGACAAAAAGAAAGATATTAGCTTACCTAACCCCGAAACCAAACTTCTCTCTATCGATGAGAAAAAAATATTAAAGGGGGTTACTTTTGGGAATTTTTTTGGGTTTCCTTCCCGTCAAAGATTAAAACCCTTTTGGTCTGGACAAAAGATGTTTCCCCTTTTTACTTCGGGAAACATCATTCGATGAGTATGACAAAATTCTATGGTTTTACACTGGTTTGTTTCTCTCCAAAAAACATTCAAACTGCCCAGTTCAAAATCCCTCCCCAAAATTTTTGAAGGCTGTGCGCCAAATGGCATTCGCTCCAAATTTTGGTCATCAATCGCTAGGAAAAATCCCTATGATCCTTCCCCGTCAAGGGGATCACATCTCAACGATAAGCCATTGGATTTTACATTCTTTTCTGGGGCCCCTCACTTTAATGGTTAAAATAAAAAAGTGTTGGAGTGGGCATTCAATTGGATTTTTTAAAAAATTTTGGAGATTGATAAGGGCGAGAGGATGATTTTGCAGTGGAGTTAGCCTTTGCAAAACCCAGAAGCTCAAATATCCCAAAAAAGGGGTTTTTTTTTCGGGGGCATATATTAAATCAATTTTGAAAAATATGGGAAAGAATTCCCTAAAAGTTTCCCAGAGGGGAAAAAAAGGAAAATCCCATCCCCTGAAACCCAAAGTGGCCCTCAAAAAATGGGATAAACCAAAAGGGAATGGAAAAAAGGTGGCCCCTTCTGGAAATGAAAGCCCAAAGATGAAACCCACCCAAAAAATTTTAAAAGCTTACCAAGGAAGTCAAGAAAACTAAAAAGGAAAAAACAAAAAATCTCAAACCCCTACATCGGTTTTTTATAGTCAAAACGTTTGCAAAGAACTAAAGGTGAAGCTTTGGGATTTGGGATCACTTTTTTCTTCCTTTATCTAGCAATGATGGAGAGGTTTCCCCAAAGGGGGGCAAACTCAGGGGGCAAATCCAAGAGGGGAAGATGATTATATGACATTTAAAAAAAAAAAAAGAAAAAAAATTGCGCTTTACTTAGAAGGGGGTATGGGGTCCCAAAAGAAGGGAAAAAGTTGGTTGACGATGAAAAAGGATGATTTTATCCTTTCCCCTTTTAGCTCTTCTGTTTTTTAACTTTGTTTTCTTTGGATTTTTTTTTTTATGATAGGGGAAAAAAAATTAAACCTTGTATTAACTTAATTTAAAGGGCTCGCTTTTTCTTTTTTTTATTTTTCTTTCTTTTTAATTTTTGTTGTTAAACAACTTCTTTCGAGTTTTCTTCTTTTTTTTTAGTTTTCCAGATTTTGATTTGCGCAACTGTCAGATTCATACAATTCCCTTTAAAAAAATGGGCTACCAAAAACAAAACATGGTTTTGATCAACACTTAATGAAAAGCAACATCAAATTTTTTGGGGGGCAAATAGTTTTTTTTTATTAACCCTTTTTTTCTTAAAATTTTTTTCTTTTTTAAAGCTCTTTCCTTTTCGATTTTATTGTAAGAAAAGAATTGGGACAATTTTCTAACTTAATTTTAGGGGTTAGGGTATTAAATATTAAAAAGGGGGATTTTATTTATGGACAAAAGGGGGAAAAGGGGAAAATAGGGTTGTTGTTCGATTAACGATATAGAAAGGGGAAAGTTTCAAAAATTTTTAATTACAACCCAAAATTTTTAGAGAAAAATTTTCAAAAATTCCCTTTCCCAAATTTTCTGTCAAAATTCCCCCTACATTTTTTATGTTGGGTAAAAATTTTAGTTGCATTTTTAGGAGTGTTTTTTGCATTAAATGATTTAAAACCCTAAAAAAAAAAAATGCATTTCACTTTTAAATTTTTTCACTGAATTTTTTTATTTTTTAATCAAAATTTTTTTTGAATAAAAATTTTTGTGTAAGCAATTTCTTGTCATTTAAAGGCAGAAATTTAAAGTTTGAAAATTGGAAAAAAATTTTTTTAAACAAAATGTTAATTGGCTTGATTTCATGTTTCTAGGAAGTAAAATTGTTTCATCAAAAGCTTTGGGGAGCTTTCAATCCCTTTAAAAAAAGGGCAAAAAAAGTAATTCTCTTGATGATTTTTTTTTTTTTAAAACCTTTTAAGAAAAGTTTTTAAATTTAAAATTAAAAAATTTTTAGTTCAGTTTAAAAGGGGGTTGATGGGGCCCTTCAAAACCTGGTCACCTTAAAGGGCGTCCACCTGAGAACGAGGCCGAGGGAAATTACTCCAAAAAAAAAAAAAAAAGGAAAAATTCTTGAAAATCGAGTGATTTAAATCCATAGGGATTCCCAATTGAAGGGATAAAAGTCGATAATCTTTGGGGGATGAACCCCGGGGTTACCCGGTGAAAGCTTGCAAAATGGGGGTTTAGGATCCCAAATAAAAAAAAAAAATGAAAAAATTTTAGGAAGGTCTATTAAAGGAAGAGGGGAAACCCGGAGAATTCGGATCCAAAATACCTTTTTTTTTATGGAAAAAGTTCGCTTAAAAGAATGGATTAGGGGGGCTATGTACTCTGGGAAATGGCTAATTTAAGTGAGCCAAGTCTCTTTTTGTTTCTGTTTTACCTTGAGTTTGATTTTTTTTTTTTAAAGTTGTTATTTAAAAAATGGGGTGAAGTTACTTTACTTTTTTTTAAAATTTTAAAAAATTGATTTTTAAAATAATCTCTTTTGTTCAAAAATTTAAAGGCCAAGGTGGGGGAGTTTAATTTATTTAAAAAAGGAGTTCTATTGGATATTAAAAATGATCATTGATGAATGTTTTATATTCTAATTTTGTTTTTTGAAATATGAAAATCCCCCTTTTTAATTTATGGTCTTTTCAAAATTTCTTTATTGGGGGGCAAGGGGAAAAAATTTAAGTGTGGGGGGGAAATTTTATAATCGCCATAAAAAATCCAAATTTTTAAGAAAATTTTTTAAACTCTCTTAAGTTGATGTTTTGTAAAAAAAAAAAACATCCAATTTGAGGCTTAATCAAGGAATAGTTTCTTTCAGGTTTTATTTAAGATCATTGAAAGGAAATTTAGAAAAAAAAACAACAAAAAAGAAAGGAAGAAGGCATCCTTTCCCCCCCCACCACGGCCCCCCTATTAGAGGGTTATTTTAAAGAAATCAGGAATTTGAAGCTACCACGCCCCCCCCATGGTCCCTGGGAAAGGGGGTATGGGACCAGAAGGGGAAAATTTAAAACCACCAAAGCCCCTGGGTATGGGGGGATCCACTTCAAAAAATGACCCGAGAACCCCAAGCCCCTTTTTCCCGCAGCGTGGTGAGGGGGGATATGGAAAATCAAAACCTGTTTTTTTTCCCCTTTACTTTTTTTTTTCCCCTTTCCCCTTTAACCCCAGCACACAAATTTTAAAAATTTTTTGCTTTTGAGGGAAAAAGGAAGGGGGGAAAGACAGAGCTAGGGTAAGACTTCAATTTTTTCCCTTTATTTTCATATCTTGTTCCTTATTTTTTTACTCAACAATTCAAGCAAGGCATTCAAGATTCACTCTATCCAAGTTGTAATCATGAACTCTAGTTTCTCTTCATGTATTAGTGCATCATTATTAGATTTAATGGAAGAGTTCACCGTAGACTAAGATCTATTTGAACTATTTTGTTTTTATGATGAGATATGATTTAATTGAAGTTCTATCGATGTTCTTTTGGTTCCATTACATTGGCTTCATATTTATCTTAGATTCATATATCCGAAATATGAGTTTATGCTTAATATAAATTTGAGTTGATTGAGAAATCGCTTTTATGATCAGACCTATGTTTTGGATGCGATTTTCTCATGTTTCTAGAGATAGAATATTGAAAATCTTCTGTTGAACCATATTCAATTAGGGTTCATGGTATTGGTGATACGAGATCAGTTTGATCGGATTCCTAATTGATACGAACCAGCCCCAAGTGTGATGAAACCTAATACCAATATGTTCGGAATTCGTTTCCTAAGATGCCAAACACCCTCAAGTGGAAACCGCGACCCATTGTCTATAAGCGAGACAAGAACCTTGGCATAATATGAAGAGCCACATCGGGATGAAAGACCGATTGATAAGTCGGGATGAACGCCATGGAAATAAAATCTGATAAGTTCTAGATTAGTTCTTTAAAGAACCAAGAGAGGAATTCTCTCAAAAGTGTTTTCCCAAAATTTCAATGTTGTATGTTCTATATTCTAACCCTAGGAGCTTTATATTTTGGGTTTACAATTGTAACAATAAAGCCCCAAAACGACATAACTTAGATAAGTTGCGTTAAAATCAACAAAACAAACATGTAGGCCGGTGGTGTAGACATGAAGGTCGGCGGCCTTAGAGCCGGCCTTGAGCCGGTGTTGAAAATAACACGATTGACGTTGGAGATGTACACGACCGTGTACTTCTAGCCCTGTATCTTTCCCGTGGAAATCTTGCCAATGTACATGACCCTGTACTTCTAGTGTATATTTTCTGTGGGAAATCTTGACAACATACACGCCCATGCCTTTGAACGTGTTTTTACGACCGTATATGAAATTTTGTGTACCCCTAAACCCTACACGGCGTGCCTTGTAAAAACACGCATCTTCAACGTAACCTCTAAACTCCTATACGGCCGTGGCCCTTTTAAAGACACGCCATCTTCAACCCGTATCCATTATGACTTGTACAAGAGTAAGGGGATTCCCATGGTTGTTCTAATCCATTCCGCTTCATGATTGCTCCAATCCTTTCCGGCTTCGTGAGATCCTTTATCACCCGTTAAGTGCTTTCTTGAATCATTTCGCTAAAATTTCTTGTGTTTGGGTCCAGTGGCACTTCAAGAGGATCCACATTCCATTTCGGGCTTGGCTCCCTCTTGGATCTCATCATTGCCCTCCTCTTGAAAAGGATTTGTCCTAAATTATCGCCTGCATCTAAAGGACTCAGATCAGTAACATTTAATGTGGCATTTTCTTAATACTCACCTGGTTAAACTTTTCTTATATGCTTATCATTGATGCGCTCAAAATTTTGAAATGGTCCATCGCCTCTAGGGAAATAGTTTAGATTGACGCTGCACAGGGAAAACCCCTCTTTGCGCATGTGAACCTAAACCGTCTCCAGGTTCAAAGACAGCTTGTCGACGGGCCCTTGTTGGCTTGTTTCACTTTCTACTTTGTTCTTTGCCCAATGTTTAGCCCTACCTTCTCATGGATTATTTAATAAATTCTGCTTTCTTCTTGCCATCTAGATTAACATACCCAAAAATAAGCAAAGGTGATAAATCCAAAGGAGTTAAATGGGTTTAAAACCATACACAATTTCAAAAGGAGTAATTTAGTGCAGAATGCACTATACGGTTATAGGCAATTCAACATGCGGCAAACAATCCTCCTAACTTTTAATGTTCTTTTTAATTACAGCCTTCAACAAAGTAGATGAAGTTCGATTTTACCTCAGTTTGATCATCAGTCTATGGATGATAAGTAGTAGAGAACAATAACTTAGTTCCTAACTTACCCCACAAGGTCTTCCTGAATTTGTCAAGAACTTAGCATCTCTACCCGATACGATTGTTCTAGGCTTTCCATGTAACTCACAACTCCCTAAAGAACAAATTAGCAATATTGCAAGCATCATCTTCATTCATTCTAATTTGGTGATATCCGCTTTTCAGATCAATTTTGGAAAAGACACTAGACCATGTAATCATCTAACATGTCATCTAAGCAAAGAATGGGATGACTTTTACTTTACCGTGATGTTGTTGATAGCGCGGCAGTCAACACACATTCTCCATGACCTATCCTTCTTAGGCACCAAAATCACAGGCATTGACATAGACTCATGCTTTCTCTCACTTTACCCCTTCTCCATTAATTCATCTACCTCCCTTTGGAGTTCCTTTGTCTCCCCCGGATTGCTCCTATAAGCTGGCTTGTTTGGAATCGATGCTCCGGGTACAAGGTTTAATCTGGTTCTCAATACCACGAATAGGTGGTAACCCTTTTTGGGAAATCTCCTCAGGGGAAGGTATCTTCAAAGTCCTGCACAATAGACACAACCACACTAGGCAAAGAGTTAGATAGTTCATTAGTATTCAGACATGTTTCCTTAAAAAACCAGCAAACAACATAGGTTGCTTCATCACTAACGCTCTCCTCACTACACTCGCTCTTGCCACCAACTCTCCTTTTCACTCACCACCATTGTTGATCCCCCCTTTAACTTGGTCTCTCACACTCTTTCCCGCCTTCCTCTCTTTTTCCTTTTGAGTTCGACTTATCTATTCCTTTTCTTTCTCATTGTCTTTTGCTCCTCACTCTCCCTTTGTTTTTCACTCACCTTATGTCTTGTAAAAGACTGTTGTAGCTTGCAATTGATCCTCATACACCCGCTTAGGTGTTAAAGGTTTTTAAAATTAAAGCTTTTCCCTTGGTGAACAAGCGTATACTTATTAGAAAAGCCATCATGAACAACCTTCCTATCAAATTGCCATAGCTTCCCAACAACACATGACACGCCTGCATTGGCACTACATCGAATAACACCTCACCCTCATACCTACCATGTGAAAAGCAATCAAAGCTTGCTTACTCACCTTAGTCTCGCCACTATCATTGAACCACGCAATTTTTATGGATAGAGTGTTTAATAGTCTTGAGTCCCAACCTCTCGCCCAATAAAATTACTCACCACATTGGTGCAACTTCCCCCACAATGATCAAACTGCAATATGATTCCTGGATAACATCTAGTTTGAAATGTTTTTCTCTCTTTACACCTCCTCTTCTTCCTTCACCTGCACATTCAAAGCTCGTTTCCCACTATGCCACAAAACTCCCCTATTGCAGGTCCTCATCATCACTTGCATCCATAATGGAGGCATATCATCTTCTTCACTATCCCCCTCAGTTCATACTCACCATCTTTCCGTAAAATCATAACACGCCTATTCGGACAATGACTAGCAATATGGCTCTACCTTGGCATTTTTAAAAAATCTAATGTCACGATTTCTAGAAGTAGAAGAATTAGGGTTACCTTGGTTACAGGAGTAGAACCCGCTTGTCTCAGCTCTCCCTTTTTGGTTTGGTGGGGTAAAGGCTTTTCTTCCTTCTTCCAATGGTTAGTCTTCCCGGTGGGGTGAACCAGTAACCTTGTTGAAACCGTGCATTACTACTAAACCCTTTTCGCCTGTGTTGGTTCTCAACCCTTTTTAGCCATATGAACCATATCTCTAATTCTACACAATGTTGCAATTCAACAACATTTGAATTTTCTATTCAATCTAGCAAAAAATCTAGCCATGGTAGCCTCTCTATCCTCCTCTACATTCCCCTGATCATCGTAACTTCCATCTCCTTGAAATACTATCCACTTCGGTTCCTTCCCTAAGAGTTTGCAATTTGTTGTGCAATTCACGATAGTAATACGCAAGCACAAATGCTTCTTCATCACCCTTTCTTCTCTTCCCCGACTCAATAGGGGGTTTTCGTCATTCCTTCTTCTATTCAACATTAGTTGACCCCACCACACTATAGCATAATCCGAAAATTTAATGGTAGCAATTTTTTCACTTTCTTTCTCCCACTATATTTTATGACAATAAAACACCATCTCTACCTTCTTCTCCCATCTAAGTACACCTCGGGATCATTCTTCCCTTGAAAAGGAGGAATCTTCATCTTTTTTACTACTTAATTGATTATCCTCTCTATTCCTATCTCCTCTATTGATACGAACCACGCCAACCCGTGACGAAACCAATACCAATACGTTCGGAAAATTCGTTACCAAAGATCCCCAAAAACACCTAAAGTGGAAAACGCGACCCGTTGTCTATAAGCGAGACAAGAACCTTAATATAATGTGAAGACGCACAATCGGGATGAAAGACCAATTGAAAAGTCGGGATGAACCCCACGGAAATCAATCCGATAAGTTCAAATTAGTTCTTCAAGAACCAAGAGAGGTGCCTCTCAAAAGTGTTTAATTGTTCAAAGATGTAAATTCTAAAATTGTTCTAAACCTAGGAGCTTTTATATAGGGTTACAATTCGTGAAAAACAAGTCCAAAACGACGTAGCTTAGATAAGTTGCGTAAAAACACAAAAAACAGAACAAGCTGGCCGGCAGGGGACACGGGCGTGTACCCCGACCGTGTACTTTGGCAGTGTACTTTTCTATGCACATTCCGATCACATACACGACTGTGTACTTCTGGTCGTGTATTTTTCTGTGGATTTGCTTGTTTTCCATACAGGCCGTGCCTTTTAACCGTGTAGATTCTGTGCAATCTTGGAATTCCTACATGGCAGTGCCTTGAACATACACGCCCTCTTCAACCCGTGTCCGATGTGACTTGTATAAAAGCAAGGGTCTTCCCATGGTTGTTCCATCCGTTCCAACTTCATGATTGCTCCAATCCTTTCCGGCTTCATGGACAACCTTTATTAACCCGTTAAGTGCTTCCTTGAATCATTTCGCTTGATTTCTTGTAATCGGTCCAGGCGGCACTTCAAGAGGATCCACATTTCTTCTTCCGGCTTGGCTCTCATAATTCCCTCCTCTTGAAAAAGATTTGTCCTCAAATTATTGCCTGCATCAAAAGGACTTAGATTAGTAAAATAAAATGTGACACTTACTGGATACTAACCTGGTAAATTTTTTTTTGTAAGCATTATCATTGATTTTTTCAAGCATCGGAAATGGACCGTCCCCCCTAGGGTTCAACTTGGATCCCCTCTGCAATGGAAAACTCTCCTTGAAAAAATGCACCCAAAACCCCAATCTCCAGGCTGAAAAATCTTGGGTCCCCTGTCCTTGTTCACCCTTGAAGCGACCTGGCATTTTGTTTTACAATCCTAATCTTTCCCTGTGCATGTAGCTTTTCACAAATCTGCCTTAGAATCAAATCCAAAAAATTGTTTAAATGGCAATTTTGGAAAAATAAAAAGGAACCAATGGGTTAAAACCCCAAAAAAAAAATTAAATGGTGAAAAAAGAGTAGTGTAAATTAAACCCATTTATTGCAAACTCAAAATGGAGAAATCCCTTCCCAAATCCTAAGGGGTTTTTTAAAGATTTTCCCCCAAAAATTTAATTAAAGTCTTTTTAACCAAAATCAATTTGATAATTTGGGGGGTGAAAAATTTTTGAAAACATTCCCTTAGTTCCCCAAATTTTTTTTTAAAAAAACTTCCCAAAAATGACTAAAAAAAATTTTTCATCTCGATCATAACAATGTTCTAGGTATTCCATTTCGGGGGCCTCCCTTTCTAAAGAAAAATCAAAAATGTGTATAGCAACCCCTCAGTTTTATGACAAGGAATGAAATGAAACGTTTTAAAAAACCCATCCAAACCCCAAAATTAGAATCTAACCCGTTTGGCCCAGATAAACCCCCAACCAAAAATTTTGGAAAAGTTTACCAAGGTTTTTGAGGAATGAAATTTTTTATATAACCCAAAATTTTAAAAAATTAAAAAGGAATGGGAAGACGAAAACCCTTTTCGTAAGGTTGTTGATGGGCGGGAGTAAAACTTTTTCCCCCTGTCCCCCCCTTTTAGGAACCCAAAAAAAGGGACTTTCCAAAGGGGCTATGCCTCCTTTTTTTCAAGTTTAAACCCCTTTCCAATTTAAAATTTATTACCTGCCCTTTTGGGGTTTCCCCTTTTTTTAAAAAGACATTTTCAAATCCTGCAAAGAAACCCAACCCCAACTAAAGGGGAAAAGATTAATTTTTTTTAGTAGTTAAACCCTGTTTCTTTAAAAAAGCAACAAATGGTTTTTTTATAAAAACCCCTCCCTTTTAAAGTTTTGCCAAAAAAATTCCTTTTTAAGGCTTTTCTCCTTTTCCTAACCCAAAAATTTATTCCCCTTTTTCTTTTGGGCCCCTTTTCCCCTTTTCCAGCCCTTTTTTTTTTTTTTTTTGATCTTGACTTTTAATTCCTTTTTTTCTAATTTTTTTCTTTACTTCATTTCCTTTTTCAATATTTTTTTGCAAAAGATTTTTAGGTGCAAAAGGTCCTATTAAATTTTTAGGTGTTTAAAAAAATTTTAAAATTAAAGCTTTTCCCCTTTGGTGAAAAGGGGTTTTTTCTTGTTGAAACCATAAAGAACAATTTTTATAAAATTTCCATGGGCCCCCCAACAACAATGACTTTTTGATTGGACTAAATACATAACCCCTTTAACCCCCAACCCTTTCCCAAAGCCAAAAAACCAATTTAAGGTTGGGTTACTTTAGTTTTCCCCCATCTTAACCCCTGCAATTTATATGGGTAGGGGGGTTAACAGTTTTGAGAAACCTTCCCAAAAAAAAAAATACAACATTGGTGAAAACCCCCTTTAAATGATAAATTACAAAGGAAACCCCCTTTTGATAAATTTGTTGAAAAAAAATTCTCCCTTTTTCACTCTTTTTCTTCCCTTTACCTTTCCCTTTAAAATCTTTACTAAGTACTAGTTCCCCTTGAGGTCTTTATCCTAGCATCCTAATGGAGGATATCATTTTTAATTTTCCCCCATCTCATATTTCCTCATACGCAAATCCAAGCCTTTTGGGGGGCATTTACTGCAATATGGCCCCAATTGGGAAATTAAAAACTTTTCCGATTTTAGAAGTAGGATTCGGGTTCCCTTGGTTTTCCCGGTTAGAAGTTTTCCCCAGCTCCCCCCGGTTTTTTTGGGTAAAAGGTTTTCCCTTTTTTTTTCCCTTTTTGGGCTTCCCAAGTGGGGGAAATTACCCGTTGAAAACCCTGGGATTTTAAAAAAAAACCCCCCTTTGTGGGGGTTCTCAATTTATAGATGTTTAACCCAAATTCCAATTTTACAAAAGTGCAAATTTAAACATTTTGGGTTTTCTATTTAAACCCAAGAAACTTTGCCCTTGAAACCTTTATTTTTTTACATTTTTCCCCAATTTAGTGATTCCCTTCCCTTTAAAAATCATTAACTTTTGGGTTCCCCCCCCAGGGTTTTTCAAATTTTTGTGCAATTAATTGAAAAAGAGGACCCCCTTTTCATCACTTTTTCATTTTCCCAAAATAAAAGGGGGCTCCCCCTCCCTTTTCCATTTAAAATTAATTTTATCCCCCCAAACTTAGCATAAACCGGAAAAATCAATGGCAGCAAGTTTTTTCTTTTTTTTCCCCCTATAGGTGAAAACCCAAATTTTTTTTTCCCCCTTTTTAAATCGCCCCCCGGGTATTTTCCCCTTTGGGAAAAGGGGGAATTTTTTTTACTCTTTATACCCCCTTTTTTATCTCCCCTTTTTTCCCAATTCCCCAGTTCCTCTATTTCGACCCAAATCCCTATAAACTCCCGACATAAGGCTCATTAAAGTCATCATCCGACATTTCATTCCACCCCTCGGTACTCTGCTAGAACGACTCTCCCTCTTACGCCCTTGGATACGTTTGTGGGTTGCTTTAGTCTTTGCTCTACCCTCTCATGAATTTGTTCCATTCCCTCTTGGAACATCCTCTTCATTTCTCCCCTCAATGCCTCAATTACTAACCTAGCATCCCAAAACCCTTTCCCTCCCCACCTTCAGGAGAATGTTGTCCGGGCATAGTCCCCGCAGAAAAGATTAGTACTAACATAAATATATATATAATTAAACCTCATGATACACTCCCTTACGTGTTTCGCTCAATGATGATATCACACAGTCACTCGTGTATTCTCACAAACAATGCTGATATCAACTCGCCAACTTCCTCTTCTCAATTCTCTTGGAACTAACCCGAACTACACCAATTCCCTTCCGTAGAATTCAAAACAACTCTAGGGTTCGTAAATTTTTCCTCTATTTTTCTATCCGATTTTTTTTTTTTGTCTTGGTTGTTGCTCTTGATCACGTTTTTTCTTTTCTCTTCTTTTTTTTTTTTGTTGTGATTTTTACTCTTTTTTTTTTTTAACAATTGCCTAGTCGATATTACACTATCAAAAGACAATCAATACTACGATATTGAATACGATAATTGATATGAACGATTGGAGTTAGGGTTTTTGATATTACCTTCCTCAACCGAACTTGATGTTTTGACAAACCTAAGCTCTGATACCAAACTGATACGAACCACGCCAACCCGTGATGAAACCCAATACCAATACGTTCGGAAATTCGTTACCTAAGACGCCTAAACACCTAAAGTGGAAACCGCGACTCGTTGTCTATAAGCGAGACAAGAACCTTGGTATAAGTGAAGACGCCACAATCGGGGATGAAAGACCGATTGATAAGTCGGGATGAACGCCACGGAAATCAATCCTATAAGTTCAAATTAGTTCTTGAAGAACCAAGAGAGGTGCCTCTCAAAAGTGTTTAATTGTCAAAGATGTAATTCTAAGTTGTTCTAAACCCTAGGATCTTTTATTAGGGTTACAATTCGTAAAAAAACAAGCCCAAAAACGACTACTTAATAAGTTGCATAAAAACACGAAAACGAACAAGGGGTCGGTAGGGATACAGGCGTGTCACCCCGTTTTACTTTGGCGTGACTTTTCTATGCACTTGGGTCACATACACGACGTGTACTTTTGGTGTGTATCTTTTGTGGTTTGTTGCCCCCATCCCGGGCCTTTGCCTTTTACCCGTTATTTTTCGTGTACGTTTCTGTGCAACTGGAATTCTACACGACCTTTCCCGAACATCACACCCTCTTAAACCCTGCCCGGTTTTACTTGTAAAAAAGAAAGGGTCTTCCTGGTTTTCCCAAAACGTTCCAACTTCAGATTGCTCCAATCCTTTTCGGCTTATGGACAACCTTTATCAACTGTTATGTTTTCCCTTGAATCGTTTCTTGTTTTTTTTGATCGGTCCGGCGGCACTTCAAAGGAAATCCACATTTCTTCTTTTGGTTGGCTCTCTATGGACCCAATATCTATCTTCCCAATCCCTAGCCCCTTCTTTTGCCCCTATAACCTCTTAACCCCGACAGGGGGTCATCAAATTCCCCCAAAATTTTCATCTCTCCCCCTTCGTACTCTCCTAGAACAACTCTCCCTCTTACGTCTTGGGGAAGACGTTTTTAGATTGCTCTGTCTTGCTTACGTCTCTGAATTTTTCCTCCCCTCCTAAAACATTTTTCATCCACCCCTAAACGCCTCATCACTAACCTAGCATAACCCTTCCCTTACTTTCGGGAAAATTTGCCTCGACATGTTCCCCCAGAAAAGTTTAGTATTAAACACAAATTTTTAATAGATAAACCTCACGATACCCCCCTTTGTGTTTCGCCAAATATGATATCACACGTCACTGGTATTCTCACAAACAAAGATATATCAACTCGCAATTCCCCTTTTTCAATTCTCTTGGAAATAACCCAAAAAATAAACCAAATTCCCTTCCCTAAATTTAAAACAACTCTGGGGTTGTAAAATTTCCCCTTTTTCTTTCCGAATTTTTTTTTTTTGTGTCTTTGTTGTTGCTTTGATCACGTCCTTTTTTGTGTTGATTTTCTTTTTTTTTTTTAACAAAATTGAATTTGTAGGTTTTCTCCTTTCAATAAACAATTATTCTTGAAATTGAATCTAACAATTGATTGAACATTTTGGGTTAGGGGTTTTTATGTTCCTTCCTCAAATGAAATGATGTTTCAAACCCAAAACTCTGATACCCAAAAGATCGAGACATTTTATCGGATTCCCAATGATAGAACCACGCCAAGTGTGACGAACCCAATACAATCGTTCGGAAATTTTTACCTAAGAGCCAAACACCCCAAATGGAAACCGCGACCCGTTGTTATAAGCGGACAAGAACTTTTTATAATTGAGACGCCACAATTAGGATGAAAGACCGATTGATAAGTCGGGATGAAGCACGGGGAAAAAAAATCCGATAAGTTTAGATTGTTCTTTAAAAAACCAAGAGAGGAAATTTTCTCAAAAGTGTTTCAAATTTCAATGTTTATGTTCTATATTTTAACCCTAGGAGCTTTTTTTGGGTTTACAAATTTGTAACAAAAGCCCAAAAAGACATAACTTAGAATGTTGCGTAAAATCAACAAAACAAGCTTTTAGGGGCGATGTAGACTGAAAGGCCGTGGCCTTTGGGGCCGGCCTTTAGCCGGTGTGAAAATATACGCGCCGGGTTGGGATTACACGACCGTGTCTTCTAGCCGTGTTTTTCTGTGGGAAAAATTTTCCCTGACCGCGTTGATTCTAGTCGGGATCTTTCTGTGGAAATCTTGCAAAAACACGGCCGTCCTTTAAAAAAGGTATCGACCCGGGGATTGTGTAAACCCCCGCTCCTACACGGCCGTGCCCTTTTAAAGACACCCCTCTTCAACCCCTATCTTTTGATTGTATAAGAGCAAGGGATTCCCATGGTTTTTTCCAAAATATTTTCCCGTTCATGATTGCTCCAAAACCTTTCCGACTTCATGGACCCTTTATCAAACCCTTAAGTGCATCCTTGAATGTTTTTCGATTTCTT